>JAPYYW010000337.1:0-60904 GCA_030522545.1 Cremastinae sp. A BG-2022a | reverse complement strand
ATACATTCCGTGTATAAGGACGGAACTTTACTACTCGATTACTCGAAAACAATGTAGACCATTTTTTTTTCTGAATTTATAGAAATTTCTTTAGTGACACAGAACGTTCTTTCAAATTTTCATCGTGTCCTTAACAAATTTCGATTCCCTATACTTTTAACACGTAAAACTTCATTTATTTTCGCCATGTGTAGCCAACCTCCTTAAATGTGAACCCTAATTCAACCAAACTACCTTAACAGGTATTTGGTAATAGATTGTAAATGCCAAACAATTTAAGTCATGCGTCGTGTTAAGCATAATACTGACTTGTTCCGTCGGAGCTTACAGCGACAGAGACTACGCCAAGGGAATGGCCCGACAGAGTGTGTTTGTGCTTCAAACCTCCATCCTTGAATTCCCAAACTTTGGCATTATCGTCTACAGAGCCTGTCACGATGTACTCTGTAACTTCTTCGCCATTGGATTTCATGGAATCGCTGAAATGCAGAATATTTTGTTGAACAGTTAACATATCGTTCTCGTCGTTAGATTTATCAAAAAAATGTACCGAGAGTCCTCATTATCCGGCTGAGATTCTTTCTTCTTCTTCGGACAGCCCCATGCGCACGTCCATATGCTGTCCTCGTGTGCATTTTCTGTCTTGTGTATCAGCGAGTACTAAAAATATTTCGTTTGAATCCAATGCTTGTCAACATAACCATAAAAACAACCTCTGGGCTGACTCGTCGATGGGATACCAACCATTTTATTCAACGAGAATAAATCTTCTGGTTTGTTGTATAAACAAGTTACAATAATTCACAGTATATTTTATATTACGTATTTTAAGGATACCAAACAATTTATTTGTCAGTTTGAAATTTTAATCATGTTTTGCCAATTTATAATCGCCACGAACCGGCATTGTCAGTTGAATCACGTACCCACAATTTATTTGTATTGGACAACACGAATGCTGAATGTATGGAAACACTGGATGCGTTTTACTTATCGCTCAAAACGCCCACAAAGACCTATAATCAATGTAATAAGGATACATCAAGGGCTTTTTGGGCGACTAGTGGAACTTGTTTACTGACAAAAGTGAAGCCATAGTGGCGCCATTGGTGTTGAAACAGCAGTGCCCTCTACGTATAGTGCTTCAACAGTTTTTTTTAGACAATACACGAGAAAATCATGTTATTTTTCGGACGTTGATATAATTTATTAAATGAAAATACAGAGTAAAGAATAAAAATTGCGTTTCCAGCTACGATATTATTTATCTCGTGGCAATTTTACGTTGTCAGCAACTGGTGGAAGCGTTCGGAGCGCCCTCGGGAGTGTCGGAACGCCAAGTTGGATTTTTTCTCTCGAACGCCGTGCGCATACGGGCGAAAGCGTGCTTGTGTTCGGCTTTTCTCTCGCGCTCAAAGTGACACTGGTGTCGTCCGAGTACGCGTTGAATCAACAGCCGGTCGCGCAGCGGAATACGTGACGTGCTTCTCCTCATTATTTCGGTTGGACTCGTAAACCAAATTCGCGAAAAGAAAATCATCGACGTACTCGAGGGACTCGGAAATTCCGAGTGAGCGCGATCCGGCGAAAGAGAAGGGACTTTCGGGTGAAAGATGTTGAAGTAGCAGACCATTCGATAAATCGCGTCTCTCCGTTGTCTTCCCCCCTACCCTCGTTTCCCTCTTCGCAGTTGTGTTATGTTTTTTAACTTATTTCCGTATTGAAACGTCAGAGACAAACATTCTGGTGCGCGAAATTCCCGGAAATAAATCGTTTTTCGACACCGCGCATACGTGAGACCGAATTTTCGTGATAAACTTCGCACCTTGACGAAAATTACACGCTGAAATCTCGCGCGTGTTACAAAAAGTAGCCACATCTCATACGAGTCTCGAAGGATAAGAGTTTTGCTTCGAGGATGAGCTCCAACAACACGAAAGCGCTTTTTGCATGCTCAGGATGCTTCTCGAGACATCCCTTCGAGGAACTGTCACCTGGACAACAATTGTGCAAGGTAGATCGCCTTTCTCCATCATTTCTAACTTTCTTACCTCCCCCACCCCACCCTCCTCGCACGAAAAGCGTCATTATCGCGCGTTTTCACGCACACTATTTATTTTTACGTTGCTTCCCAAGAAAATTGTTGATTCTGCTAACAAAGTCGATAAAAACAGCTGCGTGATGTCGTGCTAATTATAGAAATTTTGATGAATACTCAGAAATGACGCTCCAAATTTTCGAGGCTAACGGTACGCACGATCGGGAAACGCTATATACCAGAGTCAAAATTAGTCGCAAATAGAGACAATTGGGAAATAAAGAAAAAAATTTTTGATTATAGATAATAAAGGGAAGAATAGGTATTGAGGAGGTAGAAATACGAGATGCGGTAGCCTACACCGAGCTAGAATTTCATTATTTTTATTTGTCTTGCATGATATTGTCGGTACAAAGGTGTTTTTGGAAATCGGACTCCCCATTGTCACTTCAGAGTCTCATGCTCGTAGGTGTTAGTTCTGGGATATTGAGCTTTACGATAAGAATTCCAACAACAGTTGTATTTGTTCTCATTTAGGAGTGTCGAGGTTCCTATCCAGTGGTTAAGTGTACATACTGCAGATCCGAGTTTCAACAAGCCATGTAAGTATTTTTTCCTGACATGGAGCATTTTTTGTTGTATTTAAAAAAATTAATTTTCTGATTACAGTTGTCACCGTTGTTTATGAGAATTTGCGAGAGTCTCGTCGTAAAAAATTAATTTCCTAGAATCAAAAAATGCTCATACTTTTAGAAAATTTATATTTAATCTTTTCTAATGGATATATTGTTTTTTAGCAAAGGAAATACCTGCACAATTTGCAAAAAGTGCGAACAAAATGTAAAGACTTATGGCAAGCCATCGGCATGCGAGTACTGCAACACGATCGCTGCTTTCATAGGTAGCAAATGTCAGAGATGCACAAATTCTGAGAAGAGGTACGGCCCGCCTGTTACGTGTGAACAATGTAAGCAGAAATGTGCCTTCGACAGACAAGATGAGGATAAAAAGGTGAGGATTTTTGGTATATACAAAAAGTATTCAAAATTATTCATTTTGTACATAATACAAGATTTTATTTAATTTGTCGATATTTCGTATTTATTCAGGTCGATGGAAAACTGTTGTGTTGGCTCTGTACCCTGTCCTACAAGCGGGCACTGGCAAAGACAAAACAGACAGATGCGGACAGGAGAGCCCACTTGAAAATTTCCCATGAACGAGCAAAGAATAAGGAACAAAAGTAATAATAATTTTTCAAAGTACAAACGATGCGTACCATTGCTTGAATTGCATAATTTTAAAAAATATTCATTTTCATCAGAATCAAGGTTCAGAATAAGAGACCGCAGAGAGGTGACTCGACGAAATTGCCTCTTCAATCGGAATCTGGAGAAACGAATGGTCCGACACCCATAAAAGTTGCAAGGATGGTACCGATTCACGATCATCATGATCCCAATAGTTCCGACCACGTGGTTGCTGTCACACAACTTAAGGAACAGATAGCCCTTCTGCAGAAGCAACTTTCTCAAAAGGATAATCTTTTACTCACCAAGGATAGACAGGTCTGCATAAAAAATTTCTTTTCATCTTTTCAATTAAATTTTCATTTTATTCTATTTTTTTTTAAATCCACGATCTCTCCTATCTAGAGAGTATCCAGTAGAATTTGTTACCTACTGCTCAACTTTATTTTTTTTTTTTCGTACAAATTTAACAAATACTTCTTGAAAACTTTTTCGACTGTCTTAAAAATTTTACTAAAAAAAACAACTGCACATCAGATACACGACCTTAAGGCGAAAAACTTTACGTCGGAATCGGAACTGCGCAATAAGATGAAAACAGTGGAGAAAGAGCACGACGCGAAGGTGGAATTTATGCAAGCAAAAATTTCAACGCTCTTGAAAGAGGTTGCGACTCTTTCAAAGTGCACGAAACGCAGCGATCGCATCGCCGCGACCAAGAGCGAAGCGAGCACCAACAGCGGAAGTGGAACCGACAGTCCGGTACCTTGATAAGGTAGGACAAACGATTAAATCTTATTTGTCTAAAAGCGGTGCGATGAACAGTTCGATTGAAAAATCTCGACGTGAGAAAGCGGCCCTCGTGTTCTCGCTTTTATTTTTACGATTGTCAATTACTTTTTTTTTTAAATAATCACCATCGTCGAACACAAACCGGTCAATGTACAACGAAAAGAAAAACGAAAGAAAAGTCTCATTCCATAGTCCACGGCGAATTTTTTCCCCAGAGCGATCGATGGCATATTTTCAGGGATTTTCGGTCGTAAAGCCCGCTCAAAGACATTCTGACGTTGATTAACAGAAAACATACAAATTATAATGCGTTCCCGAACTCGGGGCACGTGATAAAAAAAAGAAGAAAAAAGAGCGAAGAAAAAACTTATAGCTGATTGTTTCAATCGTAATGAAACGAAATCTGTATTATTTTTCTAATTACCCGTAGGAACATTGTCCTCCCTCTTCGCACTAACGTATATAAGGATTTTAAAAAGATTAAAAAAAAATTGTTCCTCGACGTTGAGGCTGGAACGAAAAAAAAAACAATGCAACGTGAGTTAGTTAGGATGATCATTTTTATTTTATGTTTTCCATTTTTCTTTCACTCGTTTCCGATCAAGTTGACTCTGATCGGAATGACGAGCGATTAGGAAAAAAAAACAGATCAGAAGTTGTGTCTGAGAGAAAAAAGAACCAAACCTTTTTTTTTTACATTTTAAGGCAAATCGCTGATTTACCATTGTTCTCTCGTAAAGTATCGTGAAAAATTGAAATGTGAAAAACGCTCGGTAGAGTTAACAACAGAAGGAGTATATTAAGATCAAAAAATCGAATGAAAGAACCGACGATTGTACATGGCAGACACAATGTTTTATTACTTATTGACGTATGTAAACGACGATGATTCACAGATAAAACGAAAGAGCCAGAGTCAGAGAAGAGCGATAAAGAAGTTTGGTGATTGTAGAAATTAATTTACAATAAAATAATGAAAAAAAAACAATACAAAAAGAAAGCAGTTGCGTGTCTTTGGCATAAAAAATTCAATTGCTCTGTCCAAACCCCAAACGCTCCATTCTGTTAGATATTCCTGAATTTTTTTTATTTTTCCGATACATATTATATAAGTTGAATCAAAAATCATTTTTAAAAAGACACTTGAAATTCGAGTTTAATGGGTTAAATTGGATGATCAGAAAGACATAAAGCAATTAGAGAAAAATTACAACTAAAAAAGACAAAGATATTCGGAGTAATTGGGAAATTTCTTGGGAACCATAGTATGGATATAATGGAAGAAATATTGGTGTGAGTCTCTCTTCTACGCGCATGTAAATATCCAACAGCCATATATTTATTCTTTATTTTAAGAAACAAATGCTAATTGAGCATTACCTATTCGATAATTATAATCATAATAAATGCGTAACAATTTTTTGTTTTTTTTTTGTTTATCTTACTATTTACGAAGTATATAAGGATAATTAACATTTAATTTATAGTCGTTTAAATACGAACGTGCGCGTTTTACACGTTTGTTGCTTTTTCGCTTTACGGTACAGGTTGGAGATTCGCATTTATCCTTCTCTTTTTTTCTTTTTTAATTTTCTCAGACTCACCTTTGAGAGACGGTAAGAGCTAAATATTGCTTGTGATTCTTCTTTTTTTTTCCGTGGCGATTAGAGACCTCGCATTTTTTTCTTTCTCGCACGCTACTTTCAGCCTATTTACATGGTCTTTTTCGAAATTAGCTGTTGTTTCGTTTTATTAAAACTGCCCTCCGCTTTTAACTCGCAGTACAATGAAAGTCTTTCCAAAATTTTTTTTTTTCTCTCGAGAGTTATTAGTTTCGTTTCTGTCGTACAAGTTCGAGTCTTGCGTTGATTAAACGTGTGCTTTTTTGATGCAGACAAGGTAGCTAATCGAGGCAAATTCACAAAAAATGACTGTCGCGTCGCAGCGATACCTTCGGAAGAAGCTTCTTCTGTGTCTCTGAATATTTTCAACTATATGCATAAAAGATATCCCAGAAATTGATGTCGATGGAGATTAAAATGTATCCGCGAGAAAATTTCGAGTCTAAGAGTATCAAGACATTTCTTGATCCGATCGATCGTCGAGGAATTATTGAGCGCATGGTCACGTGACTTGCGAGCTTCCGATTGGCTCGTGCCTGAAGCCCGATGACTCGTCAACGATTGATCAAATCGAAAAATGCCTCAGGACTATTGGTCTCGAAATTTTTTCAGGAATTTTCAGTTCTCTCGTTTTCAAAGTTTAATCGTGGGACACCCTGTACACGCCTTTTGCTTTCTCATCCATTCTTTCGTTATTTTTTTTCATATATATATATATAATATTATATTAGATTTTTTTTCAATTGACTTTGTGATCATAAAAATTGTGTAATCCAACGCGTATCTTTTCGTGAGAATGTTAGCTTGCTCTGGAAGCCTCCTTACGCTTTTTTTTCGTTCGTATATCGATTTTAATCGTTACTTTTTTCTCTCTCTCCTTTTTTTTTAAATTTTCTTTGCAGTTTTCTTAACCCCGATCGCTGCCTTCGGAAATTCGGTCTCGCTTCTCGTTCATCGCCGATTTCCACGAGTATATATTCGTACGACTAGAAAAATGTGCACTCACCGACTCGCGACTCCGATCGAAGAATCAACTTTTGCACCCCAGTCACCAAATACAAGAAAAAAAAACATCGAATTTCGTCAACACAGTTCCCAAATAATCCCATGGAAGTCGCGACTCCAGTGGTTGCACATTTTTTTTTCTTTTCACCGTTCTCCAATTTTATCCGTACCAAACGCCACGTACAAGAACATTGTTCGATAACTTTGACGTTTCTCCCTCAAATGTCATTCCATCGTGAAAAGCTCAACAATTCAATATTCTCCTTCGCTTTTCCTTTTGTTTTCTCAATCTTTACCACCAAATGATTCGTTAAAAAAAAAAAACTTCGACAGAGATCCTCGATACATTTATACAAACGAATTTTTAATATATATATGTATGTATTTATATATATATATATCAGTCTGCGAATTGTTGTTCAAAAATACAATCATACAACAGCGATTGTCGAAAAAACAAATGTCTATACATTATTTTTAATTTTAAAATTGTCCGAGTGACGTTTTCTTTTTATTTTTCTCTCAAAGATCTCAAGAGTAAATGGAAGCCTTTAGGAATCGCTGTTTTATGACGATATCTTGTATTTGTCGGTAGGCTGCTCTCGTTGTCAACTCTCTCGGCTTTGACTTCGTCCTTCATATTCATTCAATATGATTTCACGGAAGTACGGATCAGGAAGAGTACGAGACAAGATTTATATAATTGACTCCAAAAATTGAAAATAAAAGAGAACACCGTGTTCAGCGCGGTGCTAAATGTGATGAAAGATTTACAAATTTCAGCCCCGTCTCTTCCTGAAAAATTGTTCGTCTCGCTCGAGACCTCGAGAGAGCGGAGAAAGATAAAGAGAGAGAGAGAGAGAGAGAGAGAGGAAGTATCAAAAATTCGATGGATCGCGAGATTTTGTGCGACGAGAATTTGATCAATTTCGGATATTACAAAAAAAAATGTTGGAGGAAAAATATAAACACGTGCGTTTGACATTTCTCGGGGTGTTGCTCCGCTTTTTTCCTTTTGACGTTTCGAAAAACATCGAGGAGGGAATACTGATTGGTATATCCTTTAAAAGATCGATGGTCCATAGTTCGAGAGCTCTCTCTTCTTCGTTATTGCCACGATTTTAAGTGAAAAAAAAAAGAAAAAAAAAACAAATTGAAAAATATTCTCACAAAATATCGTATTTACAATATAAATATATTCTTGCTAGGCGCGTATCTATTTTATTTATCTGTGAAAATTCGTGAAAATTGCAGTGTGAAATTACGTTTACTTTTTAAACTGTACTTTGTGATATTAACGTCTAAGCTTCAATAAGTTATTTCAGGGAGAAAGAAACTGGGAAGGGGGGGGGGGGTAAATATTGTTGACCAATACAAGAGACAACCGCGAATGCAGCCCACCGCTCGGCCAACCGACGGTACATAAATTATATTATTCGTGTGTTGTATGGAATAATAATAAGAACAATAATAATAATAATAATAATAATAATAATAAAACAATAATCATAATAATATAGCTTTTAAATTACTTCATTAAATTATTGAATTTTTTTTTTTCTCGTTTTATCAATAATGTTAGTATATACAGGTACAGGTCTCGTATAGTTGCAGTCGTGTCGTCACTGGTTGTTATTTCTTTCATCTTCTTTTAGAAAATTCGTTCCTTATCCCCTACCGTTCGAAATCTCAAAGCTTGAATTCGTCCTCGAGCTTCTTCCGGTTCGTCCTTGTTCCTTTGCACATATCTTTGAAAAAAAAAATTTGTAAAAAAAAACACGCACGCACACACACACTCACATGTTCTTGAACTTTGGCGGGTGCCGACAAAATCCGCCAGTATGCCGTTCGCCGCAACGCTATCGGAATATTAGAGGAGGAAGAGCGAAGGCGGAGGCCCTTGATTCGCGGTCGAGAGGGAAACCGCTCGAGTCTTATTTCCGCTTCTCCTTCGTCTCTAGCTTTGGAGTTTTGTTCTCGAGTCTTTTTGCACCGTTGGAGGAATCGAAGAGAAAGAGTGACAGGGAGAAAGAGACAGAGAGAGAGAGAAGGAAAAAAATGTCTTGGGTTGTGTTTTTTTTTGTCTTCGAGCTCTCTTCTTTCGATTTTTCAGTCGAGGTGCGCATTTTTCATCGATCATCACGGTTTCACGTGTCACATTCACACTCACACACAAATCCGTACCATTTTCGGAGTTCTAGCCCCTCGCTCGGGATTGTCTCGCTTTTAACGCGCTTCTCCTCGTCTCTCTTTGCGATCGAATCACCACGAGGAACTCGGATACGTCGATTGGTCGAATATCACGCTCATGGACTCGCCAATCGCGTTAACTTCCGGTTATGTGCACTCGATTATGTGCGGCTGAGACGATTCTATGACGCTCGGTCGACCCACCGAGCTGTCGAGGTTGTGCAGCGACGTCGAGTGCGGCCCGTGACCGCTGTTCCGTCTTTCGTAATTTTCTATGTGCTCGAGCTCGCACTCTTTCTGCATATTGCCTGAGAAAAGAAATTCAATGAAAAATTATTCACCATTTACGCATTTTTGCTTCTTTATGGAGGTACGAGCAATGCTTTTTAAATGTGAGAATTAAATAAATTTTTCTCGTACGTTTTTTCCGAGTATATGAAAACATTTCGTGCTAAATTTGGAATCGTTTTACTCAATGGTTCAAGAGTTATTAAACTTTTAAAGTAGTTCTGTAGGTACAGTCAAATAAAAAGTTTTTATTTCAATTTATTTCCATACCATGTGGTTTTTGAGCTTAAATTAGAAAAGTTGTTGCAGATTTTTTCAAGAACAACATGAAAAAATAAAAAAATCATAATCTTAGAATTTTTGTTTAACTTGAGGAAGCTTCTTTGAAGTATAATAAAGAGTTATGTTAAATGTTAAGAAGGTTCACCATCTAGATTTCAAGATATTTAGGATTGAAAATCATAATGTTTAACACGGGCTCTTATGGGAGAGCACTGAAAATTGGGATTTTCAATAATAAATATCTCAATTTTTACGTGGGAAACCTCTTAACATTTGGTACACACTTGCGTAACATATCAAAGAATGACTGTACCAATTTTCAACAAAATCCTATAAATAATCGATAAAACTATACAACTACCTTAAATTGCTGAAATTCTACATTGCTTCTCTTAAGAAATGCATACATTTGCCCTGAATATTTTTTTAAAAATACGAGATTTTTGTGAATTTTTCTTATATACTTTTCTTATATATATTTGCAAATATCCAACTTATTTTTTCTGAAATATATTAACAAATTTCGTATATCAAAATTCTTGAAATTTTCACGATTGAGATGTTTCCCATCTATTATAAAAAGTGTAACACTTTACAAAAAGTGTTGATCCTAAAATCAATAACCGAAATAATAATTTTTAGTCGCCTGATAAATATTTCTTCGAAGTTAAGGAAATATTATCGATACTTTCTAGTCAAATGAGATACTATTTGGCTTATTTTAAAATGGAACATAAATAAAAAAACTTTTAAGATTGAATAAATCGTTTTTTACCAAATATACTAATTTTGAAATGTAAAATATTGAGCTAATACAGATAGTTAAAAAGTGATTTTTATTCTTAGGTTATAATTTGATTTGGTTTTACTCACTGATATTATCATTAAATTATTCAATGAAAAGTTCGATGACCACATATTTTCATGGTAAATAATTCAGCCTTACACGCTAATGAACATGTGAGATATTTTCGATTGTTTGAAATGTCACCCTAAATATATTTTTTTTTCGATCGAAGAGTGGATGCTAATGGTTTCTCATAAGACTCTGGCTTATGTTAAATATGCTTTGTCCGGATAATTTTCGCTTGTTTTATCGATAATGCTCCTTGAAATTTAATCATCGAAAAATTGAATATTAATCCAATATCGTAAAAAAATTCAATGGGAAAAATTTCATTTCGTACTTTCGTTAATACTTCCTTAACCCTCGGACGGGCGCGTCAAAAAATGTGACGCGCAAGAGCGCGTGGGATCTTTCTAGACCCCAATTTTCAAACTGTTATAAAAAATATAATGTACAAAATTTCACAGTTTTTCTGACAGATAATTGTCATTTAACATTTTTTAAAATAAGTTTTGAAATAAAAAATGTTAATTAAAAAGGAAAACATCTTGAAAAGTGTATTTAAAAAAAACGGGACGAGAAATTTCCATGATGAAATGCAAATTTAAATTTTCTGGGTTCCAAAAAGACCCCACGTCCGAGGGTTAAAAATTAAAAAAAAAAGACTGAAAAGTGACTGACCAACATTCATGTCGGATCCGTATTCGGTGTAATAGCTCGGCGATCCAACGGCAGCCGCGAGGACCAGTTCGTCCTCGATATTGTTCGGTCGACAGCTCGTCGTTTTCCAGTGCGTTCTAAGACCGCTCGCGCTTATGTACTTCTTGTCGCAACCCTGACACGTGTAAGGCCTCTCGTTTGTGTGTAATCTTTTGTGCAACTTAAGATGCACGAATTGCGTGAACTTTGCCGGACAGAGGTCGCAGGCGTACGGCTTTTGACCGGAGTGAAGTCTCAGGTGCGTCTTCAGATTCGACGTCGAGCTGAACCTCTTTTTGCAAATCTCGCACTGATGTGGCTTTTCACCTATTTTGCACAATTATTTGAATATGTTTTATAAAAAATGTAAAAACATTGAAATATTGTAACACTATTTTCCCCACGAGTTTCAAATTTGAGAAAAATTTCAAAAAAGTTATTACAAATTTCATTGCTTCAAAAATCACAGGATTCAAAGCTTATAAAGGAAGTTTGTTTTTTTTGCAAATGAAAAAAAAGTTAATCACGACGATTTTAAGGGGGTTCCTATACCATACAAGTATGGGCCCTTTACTGACGAGCTTTTTGTTAATAAGATAAAATAGAATGAATGGAGATTTAAGCTACAAATCGCAGATCTTCATCATTCCTTCAAATATTTGGCAATGTTGTCTAAAACGTGAAACTTATAAAGTGGTATAAATAATAAGTAAATAAACACATCGTATACAATAGCCATGCGTTTTATAAAAAAAATAACCACTCATTTTTAACCCGATCACTTTATCGTGGGTCACTGAAGACCCGATCGATTTTTATTTTGATTCCGTTCTTAGAATCCAATATATGTTTTTATGACGAAAAATAACATATTTGTTTAAATTTTGTCGCTATCTTCATAGTGTGCCCTTAAAGTAGAAGTATTCAAGAGAGTTAAGGAATTTTTTCAAACTTTTTCATTGCAAATTACGTATTTTAACATACCATGGGTCTTCAGTGACCCACGATAAACTTAGAAGGTGTCGAAAAATACGATAAAGTGATCGGATTAATATTTTCTGGTGCCCCTAAAAAATATACGGATCTTCGCTGGGGAAGTACCTTACATTTTTTGTTTTTTTTTTTTAGTTTTAGTTTATGGGAATATGTAAGAAATTTAAGGTAGTACAATCGAGATAGTATATTCAAAAGATTGTCCTTATGGGTTAACTAAATGTAAAATCATCACTTGAAATTTCTTGAGACAGAATTTATTCAAAAATTGCACAGATCTTTGTTAGCATTGTGTTCAAGTGTATGTTAAATTAAAAAAAGCTCTACCATGCGGTTATTTAGATATTAAATTTTAAAAATTGCTACTTTTAACACATGTGCTCTTATGGAAGATTCGAAAAAGCAACAACTTGCAATGTATAATATCTCGATTTCTAGACGATGAAGCTTTGAAAAATGTGACACATGTTTTCATGTGACATTAAGGGGTTTCGCTACCGTTAGCGAAAATGAATGAAGTTTTTCATGTTAAAAGAAATTTATTAAGAACACGATGAAAAATTGAAAGAACGTTCTTTGCCACTAAACAAATTTATATAAATTCAGAAAAAAGAATCGTCTTCATTGTTTTCGTGTAATCAAGTGTTGAAGTTACATTTTTATACACGGAAAGTATACCTACATTATCTAAAAAATGATATTTCATGGTTCAATTGTTCGGAAAATAATTAGACGAAAATTCTAAAAAAATTCGTGTTTAGGCATTTCATATGAAAGAATATCCTCTCAAAATTTGAACGAATTTTTATTATTTCGTTATGTGTATCCGAAACCCCTTAAAGAAGATCTGTGCAAATTTTTAAGAAAATCCGTCCCAACACGGCTTTGCGGTTGTACTACCTTAAGAGTAACGAAGAAACAGTGATAGTCACCTGTGTGAACGAGATAATGCTTCTGTAGATGAGCGAGCTGGGTGAAGCTCTTGGTACAGACGTTGCACTTGAAGGGCCTCTCGCCGGAGTGGGTTCTAAGGTGGACCTTGAGATTGGACAATTGTCCGAAGGTCTTGCAGCAGACGTTGCACTCGTAGTGCATCTTGCCGTCCTTCTTCTTCAGGGGATACGGCAAGGACCTGTATCCCCTGGAGCCTTGGGAATTCGGGCTGAGGGATCCGCTCTGGGAGCACGCGTGCTCGTCCGGGGAGAGCGAGCTCGCGGGCGAGTACCTGTTCGCGGAGGACGAGTTCGGGTGTATCGTCAGCCCGGGATGGTGCCCGAGGTGGAGATTGTGTGTCCCGGCGATGAGATTCGACTGGTTCCCGTCGATCTGCATCGTCGAGGACGTCGGCAGCTGATGCGCGTTTCCGTTTTCCTGCCTCCTGAGCTCGTTCCTCTCGTAGCTGAGATTCCCCGCGGAGGACGGTGTCGGGGAGTACGCCGTGCAGTTTATCGACAAGGGAGCGACGTGCTGGTGCATCGTCCCGTTCGAGTGGTAAAGTCCGTACGGGTACGGCGATGGGGAGTGAATCGGCGAGATCGGCGAGACGCTCGTCGCGTTCGTCGTCCCGTACATCGAGCTCGTTGACTCGATGTGCCCGGAGGAGACGTTCGTCCCCGAGTACAGAATCGTCGTAGTCCCGAGGGGCGGGGAGCTCGCCGAATTCCCGATATTCGGGCTCGGCGCTGCTGGCGTTGTCGTCGTCGTCGTCGTTGTCGTCGTCGTCGTCGCCCCCGGAGACGGCGACTTGCTCTTTCTCGATTTAATCACAAGGGCGTTGCTGTTCGTCGTGCTCGGGTAGACCGCGGTCGTCGACGCGGTCCCCGTCGTCGTTGGTGGGCTCGCGAGCATTCCGCTCGAGTTAATGCTCGGCTGGTTCGTCGGGGAAGAGTGAACGGAAGAATTGTTCACGGGGTTACCGCTCGTCGAGTGAAGGTTCCCCGAGGGACTCTGAAGCATTGCCAGGCCGCTCGTCGAGTTTACGTGCGGCCCGCAAATCTCCGGCTTCATCGGCAGATTCGAGCTCGAGTCCGGGCTGCACGGCAATATGTTCCCGTATCTGTGCGACTTTTTGTACGAGTACGCCATCTCCGTTGGACTCGACGGCGGCGGAGTCACCGAGTCGAGATTTGTCGTGTACGATGCGTGATTGTGGCTCTGACCGTGGCTCACGACGATCGAGC
Source organism: Cremastinae sp. A BG-2022a (assembly GCA_030522545.1). Taxonomy (NCBI): domain Eukaryota; kingdom Metazoa; phylum Arthropoda; class Insecta; order Hymenoptera; family Ichneumonidae; species Cremastinae sp. A BG-2022a. The sequence goes on along the minus strand of JAPYYW010000337.1, from coordinate 46,718 downwards.
TGTGATGATGAATGTGCCCGCTCACGTTGTTATTCCCGCTCGGATTGTTGCTCGCTCCGTTGTTGCTCGACATGCTGTTACTGCTGTTGTTGTTGTTGTTGTCGGTGTTGGCCCGGAGGAGAATATTCTCGAGGATCGAGCTGCTCGGACTCGTGACGTACGGGGGCCTCGCGCTGTTCGCCAGGGTGATCGGCGGGAGTCCCTTCGGCTCCGGCTCGTAAAACGGCTTCGAGCTCTGCTTCTCCCCAATTTCCTCCTCGCTCGTTATCGTTATAACCGTCTGTTTCTGCAGCAGCATTGGCGATACCGATTTCTGCTCAATTTCAGGCGTTACCGTCCCGCTCGACAGCTCGTCCTTGTCCTTCGTTCCCTCCAACGACGATTTCCCGCTCTGGAAGTTGTTGTAACTCTTCGGGATCTTTATCTTCACCTTTCTGTACTCGTTCTTAACCAGCACGCTGTCCTGCTTGCTCCGCAGCTCGTTACTCGGCACCGCCGTTCTCGTGTTTTTACTGAAGTCCAGAACGTAATTGTTCTCCGAGTCGGACTCGCTGCTCTCCTCCGGCGGCGTCAGAATCTCGTCGTGGTAACCGTTCGAGTTGTAACCCTCGTCCGATCTCACTGAACCCTCCGTCGGGGTCATTTGACAACGCCTCTCGTATATTGTCGATTCTTCAAAAATATAAACATATCCTTCATATTTATTTTTTCTTGTATCGTTATTAAGATAATATAGAAGAGATAATTCCAGTAAAAAGTCAATTCTTGACATTAAATTCGTAAAATCCAGGCTCTCTGGATCTTGCTAAAGAGTTGCTTATTTTTTTGAGCCTTAGTTTGACTATCAATTAGCAACTGTAGCACATTTTGACACTAATTTAATTTATTGTATTCTTCTTATTTATAAAGTAGAACTGTCACTCTTAGTATATTTTGTTTTGTTTTCATGGTGCATGATTGTAATCAAATTCATAGAAGTAATCTGACAGTTCGTAAAGGATGAACTGACAGATCCTTTAAAAGTCAATATGACAATTCGTGTCACATATTAACATATTAACTTATTAAAATACGAATATATATAAAAAATTTACAATAATTCCATATTTAAAAATTTATATTCAGTGCAAATTTACAAATTCTCCATAAGAAGCAATGTTAAATCTCAACAACTTTGGAGTTTGATAACTCTTGAATCACTCAGTAAAACGATTTCAAATTTGGCCCAACATTTTCATGTACTTAAGAACAAAATATCAAAAATTTATCAAATTCTCATATTTGTAAAAATATTACTCGTATTCATCCTTATGGCGAATAGTTATCCAAATCGATAAATTAATTGAAAAATCATCAACCAATCTATACTTTTATTTAGTTATATGAAAAATATTTTTTAACAAATTCTTTGTTCTTATTCTTCGTATTGTTGTTACTCCAAATACACATTTTTTAAATAAAACAATATAGTTTTCGAAAGTTCATAAAAAAAAATGAAAAAATATACTCACGTAATCTTTGAAGCATGAGTTCACCGGTGAGTGGATATTTTAACCTCTCGGCGAATTCCCGGCAATACCAGACGAGCAGCTCTTGATTCGGTAGGATCGGTTTAATCGTGTAAAAATAAATGTTCATCTGTGAATGCGAAAAAGAAAAAAAATGTCCCTTGAGCGCACACGTGTGTGTTTTAAAGTGAATAATTCAATCGGATACAGACGCTGATTCTTATTTTATTGGATCGTACCTTGTATTGGCAGGCTATGAGATTTTGAGATTCCGACGAATACGCCGGGTTGACGTAGCGCATCCAGTTGGATTTTTGCACGTCATATCCGTCGATGTAGTAAAATAACTCGTTGTTCTTGTATACCTGCAAAAATTCAAATTTTCGCGTGCTTCAAAAGTGTATTTTTCAATTTTTATTTTGTACTGAACAAATTGATTTTTGTCACGCGCTTGGTAAAATAAAATAAATTCACAAGCCCGAATATTCGAAAAGACTGTTGCGATCGATCACAGCGAAAACTAGTTTCGACCGAATTTTTCATTAGCTACAAAAAAGAATAGAAAAATAACGAGCCAGTGTCACCTCAAGAATTTTTTACGATCCCGTCTACAAAAAATTGATTTTTGAATAACCTGTTTCGTGACTCTGTTTTATTTTTCAATTTTTTATGAAAAAAAAGTGATGTAAAAAATTTTGGTATGGTAATAAAGATTATTTGAGAGAAAAAGAAGATAAATTTGACGACGAGAAAATACGAGAATTAAAATTAGAAGCGACTTACCCTCCAGAAGTACTTCCGGTTAGCATCAGCCGGCACAGAATCCTTCGTGTAGACCTGGCCGACAAGCGGTCCGAAACGCGTTCCTTTGGGAATATAACTCGTGCTCCAAACCCCCAACGTCTGGTAAAACGAGCACAAAATAAGCTTCTCTCGAATTCATATTTAAAATATATATTTTTTTGAAATTTTCAGGAATTTACACACATGTATCATATAGCTACTATTTTATATTGTTTTAATATCATAAAATTAAAAAATCTATTATCAAATTTTATTTATCACAAATGGAGAATAAATTTAATGGGTTTTAGTGTAATTTCGTATAGAGAAACTATTTTTTTTTAATAAAAAACTTTTGATTATAAATCAATAAAAATTATGATTAAATAATGTGAAGGATATAATTGACGAAGATGAACTTACGTCGTCGAGTTCTTGGGAAGGCTTGAGTACGAGATTTCTCGGTAGGGATCCTTCGGCGCGATTGGCATCGTTCGGCGATGCCGACACGTCCGGAACCAAGTAGACTGCATGTTGCTCGAATTCTTCTTCCCTTAAGGTCGCGTGATCCCACTCGCTGGCTTCCATTCTTCACTGAAATCAGTCATAAAAAAATCTTCATTTCTGTAAAAAAAAACGTCGTAACTTCATTCTCTCGCTCTCGTAAAACATTCCAAAAAAGAATCGTAAATTTAGACGAAATTGCTGCATGCTGAGAAAAATTATTCAAGATTGTATCGTGCAAAATTGTAATAAGCTTCGCCTTCGAAAATCTCTGTTCCACATAGGCGTTAATTGTACACTATCACGAAATAAGTATGTTTCTCGAGCTCATTTTCGAAGTGTAATATTGAATATTATTGCGTCATAATTATTTGAATGAAGAGACCAAAAATGACAGAGGAAAATGTTTGATTTCGGATACTCGCTAAAAAGAGGAAATTAAACATTTTTATACAGTTTACAATCTTGTTGGCTTGGCGAAAAGAATATTTTATGAATAATCTTTTAAGTAAATTATTAATTATTTTACATATACTGCAAATTAAAATAAAAAATGATGTTTTGTCGCCAAATCTGATTGATTTAACTGAATTTTTATCTCAGTGTACAAAACTGCAGATACCTAATATGAAAAAAAAATATTAGTATTGACCGCCTAGATTTGAAGACGTAGCTGTTGAAATTTTTCTGTGTCGCTCGTATTATTTCATAATCCACGTCCTTTTTTATCTTTTCTCCTTATTAAAGTTTCAATCTTTAGAAATATCATGTTTTTAGCTTTATATTGATTCATCATATACAAATTATAAATCAATAAAAAGTAATACACCCAAGAAATAAATAAAAACAATTGATAAAGAATTAATGCATTTTAGCCTTTTTGTTCACACAACTTTTTATATTTTAAAGTACCGAGATAATTATACCGAGGGATATACTATACAAAGTGAAAACTGTACTGATTACTATAAAATTAAACATTAAATCTTAGACATTGTTTGTTATAATTGATTCCCACAAATCATAATATATATAACAATATATTTATTATTAATCTAAAAATGATTCTGGTATATATAAAAAATGTCTAATTCTAAGATAATATAGTTTTGTCATTTGAGAGTAAAATTATAGTGATTTCTCTCAGTGCGCCTCAAGGCAGATAATTTAGCTGTTTCAAAAGTAAACAAATGTTTGTACGAAAAATATATAAATTCAATGGTGCATCAAAAATATAAACAATCCGATCATTTTGAGCATATATTGCGTACGAAGCAAATAAAATATTTGGTCGAGTGAAACATGAAACGCATGAAAATGAATTTTCTCGAGTCAACCATAAACGCGTTCCGTTGTCCGTGATCGTCGACTTGGTTGACATAAACCGAGATTTCTTTGATCGAACGAAACTTTTTTCTCCGTGATTCCACGTTCGAGCGATATATATATGCGATTCGAAGGATGGGGGATCCGGGATCCCGGTGCACTTTCGGTTGCATACCGCGAGAGTAGCACGCTTTAACATCGCGAAAGTGAAACCCGTCGACGCATTGATCGAGTGCAAGAGGGGGTGGCGCAAGGCTGGAGGGTTGGGATAGCTGGGTTGCACGAGGCTGTGCCGGAGAACATATATATAGAGACTTTGCGAGGACCAACCGCCCCGCGCGCCCTTCCCACCCTCTCCCTCCCCCCATCGTGCCCGTTATTCCTCGTTTCTCGACTTTCCCGAAATTTCAATTCCCCTTATTTCCGCCAGCGACAAAAAATTCTCTCTTATTCGCGTTGCGCCCTTCGGAAGGAGAGAGAGAGAGAGAGAGATAGAGAGAGAAAAAAACGGGAAAAAGCGAAAAGTCGCTCTGCTGCGGAAAGGGAATACGAAAGGGGGGAGAAAAAAGGCACGGATGCAACGCGAGCTTGGTGCAACGCCTCAGACATTCTTGCTTGACCCGCGAGAGAATCGATCGCGGCGTTTTCATTTTCACTTCATAGAACTCGGCGGCGTTCCACACGACCTCTCGCCTATAGCCATTACGATAATCATAACAAATGAGCACGTCGTTTAGAGAAATAACATCAATATTTTTGTACGTTCCTCCATTCATGATATTATGTTTACAATTAAATTTTTCAGAGGCTTGTGTTTTATCTTTGTTTCTATACGTACACGAGTTTCACTTGGCAAGAATCTGCATGTGCGTCTCGGATATTTGTCTCTCACTCCGCACCGTCGAATTTTCTTGATTTTTATCGCTGCGATGAAAAAGCTTCTTCTGACCTTTCTTGCTTACGATGTCGCGCTCGGTCTCGCCTTATTTCTCTCGTCTTTATGTGATTCTATAATTTTTCAACGATATCGTGGAAGTCATGATCCCCAGGGACGATCTCCTTCTCAGCGAAAATCCACGCAGACACCCCAAATTCTTGGAGTAACGCTCATGAGGAATAAGAGACGAGGTCGCGATTTTTTTCAACATTTACGTTTAAGTCGTCGAGGTTTTTTCTTCTCTTTCGATATTCGTGTTTTATATTCGTATTATAGTTTCTCGCTTGACGCTCACGGCGAAGCAAAAATATATTTCGGAAGGAGCGGTCTTGGAAAAAATCGTGTATAAATATCAGGACATCGAAGGTCCTGGGAGGCTCGGATTTCGAGTTACGACTTTGTGCCTTCGTATAAACGAAAAAAGAGGCTCGAGATCGAAGCCGGCCGGAACTCTGTCACTATATTTGTCGTACGAGTTTGGCGAGCGGAAGTCTCGTCTCTCAGATATTTTTACACATTGCGCGAGTTTTTGATTGGAAGATCTTCAGTTTTGATTTTTTTTTTACGAGTCTTGATTTTTCGGAGATTCTCCACAAAGTTCCTCTCGGTCAGCCGGATTGAGTTTGGAGCAAAGGTACCGGCTAGCATCGACGAACGGAAGAAAAAAAATCACAATCGCGATTGATGCTATATTTTCACTCCAGGGAAACGAAAAAATGCACTTCTACGAATCTCTCCTTCGTCACTCCCATCAAGCACCTGCACCGTAACCAGCGAACCAAAAATCGAAAAAATACCAAGCACACCTCTGACGTTAAAAACTATACACAAAAACCAACAAATTATTGTATTTCGGCTCGTTTCGCGATACTTATGTATTGGCCCACAATATTGCGTATTTTTCTTCACTATTGTTTTTTTTTTCGCAAAAATCCAGCAACTCCAACCTCAACGCTGTCGCGTTTCACTGTTTCCCTTGCAACGAAAATTTCGTGAGAAAAAATCAATGGCACTTTCGTCTCGCGTTAACGGTCGGCGTTCCTACTTTCGCGATTTCGGTTTATTATGCTTCGATCTCATTTGACGAATATCCCGAGGCAAGAGAGAAAGATAGATAGATGTTCGAGATTTTAATTTCGATTTGTTATTCGTTTGGAATCGTTGGTTGTTTCCGACGAGGTTGTCGGGTGGTTTTCGTTGTTGCTCGTCAGCGCGGCGCTCGTCGCGGATGGCACAGTGTGGAACTCGGGTAGACCTGACCTAGCCCAACACGAGTCGGCTTGGCTCTTTGCTTCGCTCGTCGCCGGTTGGGGGCGCCTATATACCCACAGAATCGCGAACACACGGCTCGAGTCGCGCACACAGGCTCGCCGACACTTTGCACGTCCCTCATCGCTTCCACCGAGAGTGGGTGGTGGTGCATTTCTCCGCGCTGCGCTTTCGATCGACCCGCAACTCTCGTGAGAAAGCGAGCGACGAAGAGAGATGGAGAGAGAGAGAGAGAAAGGGAGAAACCACCCTTCCTGCTTCGACGCTCCTTCTTCCTTTTTCAACCACGCTGCCGTTGAAGCGCAAAGAGCGAAAGGTCTTTAAAGTCCGTATTCGCAATATTTCCCGAGCCCTTTTCGCCCTCAGACATTTTCCGAGTACATGTACACATTTCTCTCGCGAGCACTCTCACTCTGGCGCTTCCGTTGTTGCGTTTTCTCTCTCTCTCTCTCTCTCTTCTACTTTCCAACCCGAGCTGCAAGCCCTGCAACCCTCCCGTCTTCGTCTCTCCCTTTCGTCTACACATTTTTCCTCCTTTTTTTTTTACTCGTGTCATTTTTTTCAAGTTTCTCTTTTTTCTACGTTTTTCAGCCTATTCGTATATCGTCCTCTATCCCTCGTCGCTCTCTAGCTGGTACTTTGACATTTTCAGTTTTTCGTCCATTATCGTGTGAGCTCCGAAGCTCTCGAAAGAGCACCCCTTTTTGTGCCAGAGTCCTCTAACTTCTCTCCCATTATCATTTTCTCTTTTTTCGCCTGGTCTCTCTGTTTCATCCCTCTTCCCAATATTTTTTGCCGCTCTTCCTTCTTTTCAATCGTTTTCACGAATATTTTATTGGATCTTTCTTTTGAGGGCTCCTTCCTCTACCCCTCTTCGCGTTTTATCGTTTTCATCGAGTGCCTAAAAGCTACGACGAGCGCAATCCCCCTGCCACCCCCTCCCCTCACCCCTCCCTCACGCCTTTTTACACGCGAAGGGCGTAGACCGCCTCGTTTACACGATAAGGGCGTAACCCACATCCTTTTACGTGCTAAGGGATGTTACGTCTTCACGTTTCTATCTTGCAGTCAATACCGCTGAGAGCACATTCCGGGAACAACTCTCGTGCACTCTTTAAGAAAATATTTCACTCGTCCCAAAGTACAAGTGAAAGAAAAATATATATTGTATAAAAATCTTACTATTTAAGGTAGTTCTATCATAAAATCGTTTTCTTAGGATTTTGTTAAAAATTTGTAAAAACCTTCTTTGATACAATGTGCAATTGTATATTAAATTTTAAGAGATGTTTCACTACGTAGAACTCGAGATACTTTTATTGTCAAAAATCACTATTTTTTGCAGTCTAACATAAGAGGACGTGTTAAATATTGCGATCTTCAACTCTTGATATCTTGACTTCCGGATAGTGGAACTTGTTGAAATTTTGTACAGTTCTTTATTGTACTTCAAAGAAGCTTCCTCAAGTTTTTTTAAAAAATCTTAAGATTTGGTCTTGAAATGGATGTTGGTCTTGAAACAATTTGCAACAACTTTTCTCAATATAAACTTAAGATCAAAAACCACATGGTATGGAGATTAATTGAGATAAAAACTTAGGATTTGACTGTACTGATAGAATTACCACTTATCATTTTTAATTTTTTCTAAATTCCAAATTCGTTCTAAATTTCTAAAATACAAAAATAATTAAATAATCTGTATGATTGTCACTTTATGATAAAAAATCTTTCACCGTGATTTCTCTCAATGTATCAATGTCAAACTGAGAAAAAGTGTTGTAGATTTTATGTATGGAAGATTATATCTATCCGATATGAGTATGAATGAAAAAATAAAAGAAAATGTAATAATAAAATTGGAGTGAAAATTTCTATAAAATCAGACATTTTAATTTTAATCTAAATTGAAATTTTTTTCATCCGAAAAATTGTTTACACCTTTTTCGTTTCTTTTTATTTTTGTATTTCAGAGTGCAAATGAAAAAATAGTACGAGAAAATTAGAGTGACAATTCGTGTAAAAAAAAAGTTTAATTTTAACGCGAATTGAAGTTTTTTTCATCTGAAATATTTGCCTCCATTTTCTTTTTTGTCCTCTTTTATCGTTGTACGTTGCTCTCACAATCATGGATATACGTGTATGCGTTTTTCGCCTCGAGCCTGGCGCGTGGATCGTTCATCTTTTTCTCCCTTTCTTAACCCCGGGCTATTGTATAAGTGTGTGCGAACCATCGTCGGGATCTTACGAACGGTACAGCGTCTAGAAGTTTTCAGCCTTCTCCTCTTATACGAAACTGTAACCATCTCGCCGTAGCCTACGAAATATTGTACCTCGACGTCGTTAATTTAATCTATTTTTCAATTATTTTTTTCACGACCATATTTCACCATATTTTTTTATTCATCCAATAATTTTCAGAAAGTCTTGTTTTATTTGTTTTTGATATTCTACAAACTTGTATATGACGAACAAATTAATAAGAAGAATAGTATTAAATTGTACGAATTCAATAAAGTATAAGAAAAATAGAATGAAAAATGACTCGTAATAAATAGGGGTTTTCATTTGTTATAAGGTTTATCAAAATTTAAAGATGTAGATTTACCATACAGCCCCTATCAAAAGATTATTTTATTCATAAAATCATGAAACACAATGGTGAATAATTACATTCAAATGTTATTAATAAACAAAACATTCCAAATTCAGAAGTAAATTTCGATTGTATATGAGTTAATACTGTGAACAAAAATTCGGTGTACGAAATGCATTTTTAAATAGGTTGATCAATGTATGTCCTACATCCAACTACTAAGGTGATTCTACCACATGTAGTATGTTCCAAAAATTACAAAAATCAATAAATTCTTATTCACTAAACTAATACTCTTATTGGTCTAACAAAACTTATTCTGTATTTTTAAAAAATTTTATATTATTTTGAAACTAAACACAACTAATATCTATAAGTATGTATTTTCTTGAATTAAACAAAACAATTTTCTATTAAATTTAGTTTCATATGATAATAAAATTGATATATTTCTCGTTACGAAAATCTATAAAAGATTGCTCAACATCATATAATTGATAAATAGTAACATTTTTAATATACTTATTATTTATGTTTGCAAGAATGTTTTTCAATACTTAGCAATCATTCTTCAATATTCTATCAAATTCTTCGTCTTATTTATTTGTCTAAGTCTGGAAAATTTTTACATATGTCATGAGAGTGCGTGTTAATTTAACAAAATCACGTAAAATATTCTTTCTTTAACGCTTGCTAAACTTTCATAGATTTTTTGCTAACGAATATCTATGTATTATCAACATTTTATTAAAATCACTGTTGCTAGTGTAAATAATATCTAAAACACCCTTAAAGAATTGTTTGATAAAAAAATTTCTTGTAAATATTAATTTGCAATGTCTTACATTGCAATAACGAGTCAACAAATTTAATAAAATTGATTTTTATAGTATTGTATACGAGAGGGAAAAAATTTTGTTTTTTTTTATTATTAATAGAAGGAAGTGAGCGATCGTCGCCAGGTCTAAGAGAAGAAACGACATTGAAATTGATAGGCATCCATTTCGTTCTCGTTGTTCGACGCGACTGAGGCTAATGAGGGACGTAGCGGTTTCGGCACGAGGCCCAAGGTTATTGAACTTTACTCGCGCCCTCAGCTCGAAACGAATCAGACCAGTCCCTCCCTCCTTTCTTTTCTCTCACTGCCCTCTCTTTTTTATTTTTTTTTCTCCTGTTCTCGCGGATACTTTGCATGGCCATCGTGAAAAGAACTTGACACTTACCTTCCAAGATGCTTCCCATCTGACTCAAAAACCCGATGAATCACCTTCCATTTTATTTTTTTTCTCGATACAGTCATCTCGATACAATTTTGTTCGGAAGGAAAGAAATTATAGTAAGAAAATAAATAACTATATTTATTTTTTTGAAAGTGCAAGAAAATGCCATTGATTAATGAATCAAATTCAAATCAAGTCAGAAGTATTAAAATTATTCACAAATTGAACAAACAGGTTGATAATTTTTTTCTTATAAAATGAATAAAATAAATATCTATAATACAATAATAAAATTAAATTTCAATAAGTCAATTTTTTAGACAGATCGTGTATGCATAGAAATTTTCATAATTTATTAGTGAATTGAAGTTGAATATTGCTCCATAGTATAATAAATTAATAGTGGAGTGCATAGATTAATTATGATACGACAATAGTGCCATAATAACAAAAATTTTTTAGTTTTATTGTTACTGCGAATCAAACTTGTCCAGCATCAGAAAAAGAAACACGAATTAAAAAAAGCATCAATTGTTACGAGAGTGATGTATCATTAGAATTGTAAAAAAAGAGAAGTCTGTTGAGAACGATTAAATAATTCGAGTACTCGGGTATACCCGGTGAATAATCCGTTACGACGAACGTCGCGGTGAAGTTTTCATGAATCTTATTTGTATAATTCGAATAGGTCATAGGAAGAATTTCACTTTTCGAAGAATTGTCACTCGATTTGTCGGTCTCGAGAATAAACTTTGCCATTTTTTTTTCTTATTTTTCGTATATCATTTCGTGCAAGTCACATGGCGCGGAAGACTGGAGGATCATCATCGTTGAACAGAAGTATAAGAGCGGTAGTACACGCCTAGAGAAGAATTTCCGCGTGAATCGTCGACGACTACTAACCCAGATAAATCCTCAGGTCGTCGATCTTTTCCCTCCCAGGAGTCGATGCTCTACCGTCCACTGTACCAAGCGTCAAATTTTCTATCATCTTTTTCGCAGATTTACCATCTGTTCATTGCATTTGCATCTCAATCATATGTCTCAATTTTTTCATTTACTCAAATATTATTCACAACTAATCGGAATCTTTCAACACTGTTCCATTATAATGACAATTTTTCGCCATGATTTTTATTATCATCAATAAATGTCCTTCGATTGATTAAATTTATGTAAAAATTGAAAATTTTAGAGGTCATCGTAAATCGCATTCGAAAGATGCAACGCGTAAAATGTCAATTGGAGTGAAAGATAAATCAATACGAGTAGGTTAAAAATTGCTTCTGCCGATTTTTAGTGTCATTTTCATCAGTAAAAAACGATTGGCTTGAAAAAATTGAAAAAAAAATGGAGGAAGAAAAATGAGAAAAACGCACAAGGGAAGAAAAGAAGAAAGAAGGAGGAGAAGGAGGAGGAGAAGAAGGCGAGAGATCGTAATTGCAGTCTTCGCTTTGGTCTTGGTCTCCCTCCCGAAAGCCTCGATCCTCCACTTTGAAGAAAGTCTCTTCTGCGCGCGAAGCGCGATAGCGGGGGCTACGAGAGTTCATTCAACTTGATTTCTGTGTCCGCGTTCTCATACTATACGAAATGCGGAACGGCGATGTAACGCGGTGTGCAAGCTCGCGCACACTTTTTCCCCCCTGCACGCGCGCCCGCTCGCCTGTTTCTCGTCAAATTAGCAACAAACGAAAGGACGTAACCCAGATTATTTAACGCGTTTCCCCGCTAGACGCTCCGCTCCCGAACATCAGCGATGATGGAACGGCGGAAAAAGAGGAGCGTGCAAACAGGGAGAAGATCTGCCTGCTGATGTTGGGCTTAGCAATTTAACGAAATGTAAACCGGAAACGGCGACGAGCGAATTAGCGAGGAACGCCAGCTCGGAGATGCCACCTGTGTGCAATTCGCTCCTGCGTCTCTCGCGAATTTTGCCCCGCGATCCTCGTACATTCCCTCACCGTTTCCAGAAGCTGCGAGACCCTCGCCGAATGGGAGAAAAAATGTGTGAAAAAGAGCGACTCGGAACTCTGAGACTCAATTCTCTCTCTCTCTCTCTCTCTTTTCTGTCTCTCTCTCTCTCTCTCTCTCTAGATGTGACGAGAGCTAAGGCCCCGTGCGGTGAGCGTCCGCGGACTTGAAAGAAGGTCTCTGCCGGTCATTGTCCCACTTGGATGAGTTCTTCGCGGGAGCCCAACTGGCTCGAGCCCGCGCGGATTTGCCGCTGGACTTGGAACGTCACGGGCCTGTCTCCTGTGCACCAATCCGCTCGATCACCTATTTATTTACGCCTCGTTTACGCTTTTCGCACCGTTATTACTAATTTTTGGTCTAGTTGCCTTTATCTTAAATTAACTTGTCTCAAATTTTCAGTCTATACCTCTAAAATTCAACTTTTTAACAATTTAACTATATAGAAGGAAATCATTTCATAAGAAGAGTATTTTCTCATAGTGGCAACAGTTTGAAAATTTTGGGGAATTTTTCATTTAAAAAATATTATAAAATGGACAGAATTTCTATATATATATTAAATGAAAAAATCTGCTAATCTATAATGCAGCTTTTAAAAAATAGTCGTAACATTATCTCTAGAAAAAATTCTTTAGTTTTCATGAATGGGTTTTTAAAACGTTCCAGTACGAAAAGATATTTTTTTTTTATTTTTAATTTTACGTAGCAACGAGTTGCCAAATTACCGATACGTTAAATATTGTTTTCAAAAATATAAGGTATTATTCAGTCAAATTTTAAAACGACTGACTATACGGTTTCAGAGTTATTCAATCTCCAGAATTTTAACATTGATTCTTTTAGAAAATTCATCAAGTACAAATTTGTAAATATGAAAACTAACTTTCATTTTTAACCCTTCAAAGAATACTGAGTGTCAACATTTTTTATTACGGCAAAAGTATTAAATCTAAATTTCACCAAATGATCGTGAAAAAGTTCACGTTAGTCTGCGACGAATCCTATTAATTTCTCCTTAAGACATATCGGAACTAAATCGAAGGTAACCAAAATTTGTAAAAATTTTATAATAGTGTTTTTGAATGTGAAAAAGCAGCAAAAAAATGGACCAAAAATGTGGCAAAAATACAAAGTCTACATAAATCTCACCAAAATAAAATTTAACATCATGAAACTCGCTTTTGTCAGTGAGCATCTCTTGAATTTATCTCCAAATCGAAGGGAGAATTGTCGAGCAACGGCCGTTGGCTCATCGTCGAGGCAGCGTCGAGAATTTTCGATAAATTCTTGAGAGGTCTCGTCGCGAAGACGGAAGAAAGAGAAAATGAGAGAAGGAGAGAGGGCCCGTTGCAGGTCAGCGTATCGGCCGGTCGAACGTGTAAGACCGTCGCGCCGCGCGCGAGTATCAAACGGGAGACGGAAAATAAGAGGTGAAACAAACGACAGGAGAGGAACGAAAGCGTCACTCAGCTAACTGTACTAACTGTATGTGAACCTCGTACACACGTGGCATAGAAGCGCGTCCGTGTGAGAAAGAAGAAGAAAAAAAATGAAGAGGAAGAAAGAAAGAAAGAAAGAAAGAAAGAAGAGGGAGGGGAGGGGGGGATAAGGAGGCTGCACACCCACGGTCACAGGAGTCGCATATATTATATTTTCTACCTTTCTATACTTATATTTTCTACCATATTCTACACACTTATACCTCAAATACGTGTAAACACACATATCGACGCGCGAACGGGAGTAAAAAGGCTCCGGGATACATAACCCGCCGATAGGAAGCTAATACATGCATACCACACGATTTACCGTATAACGACTTAACGTTACTCTCCTTCGCTCATCGCCCGGCCATGCACGAGATATCACTCTCAAACGGACCGCACCGCCCTTTCCGTCGTCCTGCTCCTCTCATTGCCATCGGCACAAACGATCCTCATCCTCGGGGATATTCTCTCCTCATCCTCTCTTTCTTCCTCCGGCTTCTCGACCGCCCCGTCTCCACCTCCCGACGTGTGTGGGAGTCTTCCGGGTGAACATTTTTTGTGAAAATTCTTTTCATCTTCGCACTGATCGATTAAAAAGAATGTCAGCGACAGGAAATGTCTCCAGGCACTTGGTATTTTTCGTCCTTATCGTGTATTTTACGTCAGTGCTTCAATGGGCGGAATGTTTCTTATCGAGACGTATGTAATACATATATACCTTATTTATATGTATTTACAGAGTATCTTAAAAAAGTACACTTTTTTCATGTATACAAATTAAGCGTCAAAGTTTAAAATTGAGTTCATCTTTTAATAATTATGTCTCTGCATCACAAAAATAAAATAAAAACCCTTCAAATCTGCAACATTTTTCGCATTTTACCGAAATGATCGAATCTTTCTCGGCGAGTGAAAATAAAAGAGCACTCCAATAATCGAAAATTCGCAACTGCAAGGTGATTGTTTCTCGCTTTGTATTTCGCTCGGTATACGCGCGCTAATAATGAAGGTGGGCACGTGAAAATACGTTGAAGAATTTGCTGCAGGGGAGCAGCGTGTTCCTTCTCGATTCGCGACTGCATTGGTAGAGGTAGTGCGGTGAGAAAGAAAGAGAGAGAGAGAGAGAGAGAGAGAGAGAGAGAGAGAGAGAGGAAGAACGTAACGCACCGTTATTCCAAGACCCGTTGGGCCACGGGAGAAAGAGAGAAAGAGCGTAAAAGTTGTCGGGAGGAGGGGAATAAGCAGGCTGTACAGTGTTGGAGAGTTAACAGGTATATTCGAAGGTGTGTGAGTGTACACGGACATTTTTATCAGAGACGCCCCGAATAGCCTCGACCAGCGGGCCCGGCCAAAAGTAAAACCGAATTCATTTTCAGTCTCGTAAGCGCGAGAAGATCTCTCCTCGCCCGGAATCGCGTTGACACCTCGAGCACACTATATGTATCGTGCCAGAGTCAACGCTCTCCCCCTGCTGCATAGACCACCAAAATGACGCGATCAGTCTCAAATATCTTTCACACGTTATTCGAGAGAGATTCTCGCGCAGAGCGCTCCAACTTTATTTTTTCAAATCTCTCTCGCTCGTAGTCGATTTCAATATTCAGTCTTTCGGTATATACACTTTTCGAATGAATTATCCTCGGCTGCGCTCCCTGGGTCGAGACTCGTTTTCCAATCGGTCAAGTTTTTTCGATCCAGAATCATCGATTTCACTCAAAACGTTCCGTAGATTACTTTTACGAGCTAGATATTTCTTTAAATTTCATCTCTTCCGCTCAATTTTACATTTTAATCTGCAAAAGCTTTTACGGTAATTGGAATGTATGCCTTATCTATTCTTTATTATTAATCTATATATCCAGTATGTGCTATTTTGATATTGAACTCTTAAAGATTTGCAGCATTCGAATTTTTTGATCGTCAGAAAATAATTTTGCGAAACCTGATACGTATAACATTTTTTTACTCATCGTTTCGAACAACGGGTTAAGAAGGTTCAAATGTTTCTGGCCCACTCGGTGCCCCGAGGGACAAAGCTTTTTTTAGTGGCTAGAAAAAGAGTAGAAAATCCGCCTCGCGGAGAGTCCTTGAAATTTTAGAATCGATTTGTCCTTCGAAAAGTTCGATGCTCCTCGCGTATACGGGCGCGAGAGGTGAAAAAAGAGCGGAGAGGCCGAAAAAAGAAAAGAAATTGTGGAAGTCGAGTTTGGAGCCTGCGAGGAGGACGAGGCAACGGCCGCGAGACACGACTGTTGCGTAAGCGAATCCTCGTCGCTTTTGAGGTGCTTCGAGGTCGCGCGATAAATTGAGATTTGCAAGTGAGATCGAAGTTAAGACGCGAGAGAAACGTATATAGTCGAGCCCGCGGACACGCTTCGGAGACATGCATCTCCTAAATAAGAATAATAAATCCCTATTATCATTATTCTTGAATTATTATTACGCAGGGAGGGAGAAAAGGAGATGACGAGGGGGACCTCGAAACCGAAGAGGACTTCGAGGGTCGTTGAACTCTCCGTAATCCCATGAATATACAGTTCGCTTTCTTGTAATAGAAGAAGAAGTCCTTTACGGTAATCCTAAAACTATTGTATCGTTTTTCAAGTTCGCATACATCCTTCTACAAGTTCACACAAAATCCAGAAAATTCTCTTGAATTGTTTTTACAAAATTGAATTGTCTTTAAAAAATTTTGAAATTTTTTTTCACTTGCTGTAATTAGCAGCACGAGAAAAAACAAAGTTGAGAATTGTGGTAGGAGAGAGAAAAATTATCGAAGCGGACATAATTTTTGTCGATGGTGCATGTGAATTCACTGACAGCAGTCGGAGAGAAAAGTTCGACGGAGTGGAAGAAAGACGGACAGAGGAAAGGATAGCGATCGAGGAGGAATATCGAGAGGTCATTGAATTCTCGCACGTCGATAATATATTTATGGTTGAGTCACACGTATTTTCATTGTTCTCGAAAATAGTAGATTTTTCGACCTCTTTGTTATCAATTTTGATATTCCGATTTTTTAATTTATTTTGCGAATTGCGATTGATAAATATATAATATAACCTGACACACAAGAATCGTCTGATCTAGAAGAGACTCTACTACTTATTGATATAATTTCGTTTAAATTTTAAATCTGTTCGTTGTTTAATATGAAATATTTTTTTCATTTTTTATTCGATATCTACATTATTCAAATTTTATTCAAAAACTCAAACGCGAATTTGTGTTTTTATTAAATACAGTTTAAAAACGTTAAATAAAATAAGTGACAAATGAAATTGTTAGATGTATGAAGTTGTGGACAATGATTATAAATGTAAAAAAAATGTATACTCAAATAAAAGAAAGAAAAAATAATAATGAGCGTATGCAAAAGTAGAAGTGAAAAAGTTGCAATATAGTGATTAGGGTAGGTGGAGGCTCGGGCAAGTGCCCTCTGGACGAAGGCTCGGAACGAGGCGCCGCGGATAAGTAGTGTCGGTCAACGGCGCATCGTACGTGCGACCGCTTTTGATGGAGAATAACCGGAGGCGCTGCGTTTCCCCTGGCTCGCCGCTCTCGTCGCGTTTTGCTTTTCAGTAGTGGAACGGAGCGTACCGCCAGACGCTCCGCCAGTCCAAAGAGAGAGAAATCCTCGCGGTAAGCGAGAATACACGCGGACAGAAGAGGTGCGGAAAGCAAAGTAACAGAAAAGAGAAAATGAGAGCAAAGGGACGAGAGGGAAAAACACGCGTCGCAGCCATGCCATTTTTTTCATTACTCCCATTTTTTTACAGAAAATTAATGTTCATTTAATTAAATTAACTAATTGAAAATTAACCAGAGCGATTAAATCGTTTATTGTTTCAACATTTCAATTTTGTTTTTTTAATTCAATTAAATTTCATTCGATCCCTGATTTTAATGAAAATAATGTTTTAATGAAAATAATTTAATGTTGCATGTAAAAATGTTTTTCGCAGTTTGTATAGCAGTAATTTTTCAAATTACTGAGTTTAAAGAGTTCAAAATAGTTGAATGTTTATAAAATTAATGAACGTTCATGAGTTGATGGTTGATTTAAAAAAAAAATGATTTTTGCATAGAACGAGATTTTGCATCGAGGAAAGAGAAAAGGGTTTGAGTGGTTGCGGCAGGGGACAATTTCGCTAGGACGGAGTGAGCGGCCTCTCGAGCATTGGTGGTGGCGAGGAGGTCTTTGAACCTAGTGGCACTGTTGAGCTGCATAACCCATTTTGTAATAGCACACTTTGTTCAAACCGGCACGCGGCATCCTTGCTGAGCGCACTTCCCCCTCCGCACGGCCTCTCTCTTTTTCTCCCGCTCACGCGCTCATTCCCCCACCGACTGAATATGAAAACTCGGCGCGTCGATTCGCAAAAGTCCAGAACCCAGATACCACAGGTTTCGCCTTTGCTCGCGTCGAACTTGGCGACCCGATACCGCGAGACCTCTATCCTCCGCGAACGTGTGTCCCTCTTATGCATGCAAATACACACGTCTTAAAAAAAAATTGTAGAACTACGATTTAGCAAAATTTAAAATTTTTCATTCTGATTGAGAATCACTGCAATCGTTATTGCTTCGTTCGTGAAAAATATTTTAATTAAAACTTTCGCCTTTGTATTTAGCAAATTAGATAAATAATATCGAGACACACTTTTTGGCTTATTTTTTGTGGTAAAATTATTCGTTCGTTGAAAAGAATTTAATTAAAAATTAACTCGAATAATCACTTTTAGGAGCTTTTTATGAAAATATTATAATATTTCTCAAGTGTAATTATATACAAGTTCTTTATATGGAGGGTATTCGATAGTCGGTCGTTTTTCGCACTTCGAAGAACTACGATTTGATAAAATTGAGAACGAGCAAAAAATTTATAAATAACTGAAATTCGAATGAGAATGATCGCAGTCGTTGTTTCGATTGAAAAACATTTTTATTCGTGGGAAAAATTATTCGCTTGTTCAAGCAGAAATAGAAATGAAGTTGAATAATATAATTTCGAATTATTCAAAAAAATATAATAATATTCCTGGAGTGTAAACAAAAATTTTGAATCGCTATTATTGTCAGAAAGTATTCTGCGTTTCTGGAAATATTTCTGAGTTCAGCGCAGTAGGCCATTTTTTCGCGTTTCGAGCATAAAATTTGACGAACGAAGAAAAGTGCATAGAATCGAGGAGAATGTACTTTCTAACCCAGTTGAAAGAGTCGCCCCTTTCTTTCTCTTCCTCTTTCTCTTTCTCGCGATTGTTGAGCTCCTTTGCTCTTCCACGGGCCTCCTTCTTTTGACTCTCTCACCAGATTCGCGGAATTAGATATTTTCACATATTTCTGGTGTCGAGGCACATTTTCAACGCAATTTGATACTTTATGAAATATTTGAAGACTCACATTTTTGCCTCATGTTAGAAAAAAATGCAGGATTCGCTAAAATCTTTTATTCCATTAAATAAATATTTTACAACCCATTGATGAGCCAACATGCTCTTTTTAATCATGGGAGATTGCTCGGGGAATAGTATAAGTGAGCATAATCCACCCACACAGGCAGTATTTGGAGATTCGCATTTTTTCCTCATGTTGGGAGAAAAATGCAGGATTCGCGAAATTCTTTTATTCCATTAAATAAACATTTTACAACAAATTAATAAGCCAATATGCTCTTTTTAATCATAGGAGATTTCTCGAGGAATTGTATAAGTAAACATAATCCTCGTACACAGGTAGTATTTGGAGACTCGCATTTTTTCCTCATGTTGGAAAAAAAGTGCAGGATTCGCGAAATTATTTTATTCCATTAAATAAACATTTTGCGATCCATTAATGAGCCAACAATGCTCTTTTTAATTATGGGGGATTGCTCGAGGAACAATATATAATGTGAGCATAATTAGGCAGTATTTGGAAACTCGCATTTTTTCCTCATGTTGGAAGAAAAATGCAGAATTCGCGAAATTCTTTTATTCCATTAAATAAACATTTTATGACCCATTGATGAGCCAACATGCTCTTTTTAATAATGGGGGATTGCTCGGGGAATAGTATAATGTGAGCATAATCCCTGTACACAGGCAGTATCCATTGCGAAAGAGATTGAATAATCCGGCAGGCTGGTCGCTTCCGCATTCGAGCCGCTTCGGCTTCAATGTCAATGCCAGCACGGCCAACAGCACGGAGTCGCCCTTTCACCTTATATAACGGATAAGTGTTCTCTCTTTTCTCATGATGTTCTATACGGAATTGCCAAGACAACAAACGAGCTTTGTCTTTCCACTATTTATCACTAAAACTGAATTCAGCATGTATATCTGCTAAATTCGGTCTCGTTTCATTTTATCGTTTTTTAAACATTTCGTATTCTTCGGAGATTTCGTATATTTATGCGGAAAGTTTCTTCAGATTCTTCTTTTTTTTCGTTAAATGGAATCTTGAAATTCTTTCGGTGTATTATTTTTTTGGAGAGCCCGAATAATTTTTGTTCCTCCCGTGCTTCGTTCCCAACGAACTGGGTGAGAGTTTTTTCATATGTTAATTCACTCCCACGGTTATTATTCACTTTTTTACTCTTGCTCTCGCGTGTACGCTCTTGGCATCGTATGCGAATTTTTAAAAGGAACCCCTGACCATTTGGCCGAGTCGAAATACAAGCGGAATTATTATCTTCGAGAAATATTTATCACTTGCTAAACGTATATATTTACTTGTTAAACGCTCAATGAGATACGATTTTGAAAAAAGTATACTAATATGAAAAGTATATCATGGATAATTTTATTTGAAAACTGTCAATTAAATTAACCGAAAATATCATTAAAAAAAATTGAAAATATATTCGTGAAAATTTACAAAAATTTATTGTCGATGAGAAGGACGTAGTTGTACAGCCAAAAAACTTTGCTCGCTTGTGCAATTACGAAATAAACGTACAGGTGCGTGAGTCCGTCATTTTCTAAATAATCGGGGAAAAAGGGAATTTTTTTTTCAACGTGAAAGATGCGAGCGAGAGATGTGTACAGTGAATAAAAATCGAATATTAAATGTGTCTCTTTCGATTTTTTCCCGTCTTTACAGTTAGGACAAATTGATGATGGTTTGATCGGGCTCGGGGAAGGTTCGTAGCCGTTACTTGGCGAATGACACGGCGGAAAAGCGGAGCGAGAGAGAAACGAGGAGTATCGAGGTGCGCGCGAGAGGGCAAGGCTGATGTGAAAGAGGATAAAAGAGTACATATAATGTCCCGGCGGTATAGAAAGAAGGTGGAAGGGAGAAAGAGATGGAGAGCGAGAAAGGGAGAGAGAGAAAGAGTCGCGAAGAGAGGGAGAGGAAGATCAGGAGAAAAGAGAGGGAATCTCACGGCTGATGGTTGGCCGTGACTTTACTCAACTCTTGGCGGCACGGCGCGCAACGCGTCAATGTAGAACGGTCGTTGACTTCGCGAGCTCTCGGCCATTCTTTTATACACAGCCCCGTGTACGTAAATATACAGATTTCTATGTACACTCGCGTATGTATATGCGCGTACATCGGGTTCCACTGCGAGCGCTATTGCCGACCGGCGCTCTCCTCCGATCCGAGAATACGGAAACAAGCGTCGTCGAAAAAATAAGAAAACAGGCGGAAGAATGAGATATCCTATCGCGAATTTCCCAACGCGAATCTCAAAGCTCGCAGCCATCAAATTTCCTGAATGATGCGACGATCGTATGCAACACACTTTTTTTCTCTCTCTCTCTCTCTCTCTCTCTCTCTCACTCCCTGTGTCTTCTCTCCGATTTCGGACGTTTGCAAGCCGAAAAAAACTTGTCGACTTTAAAAATTTGCGACAATAGGTTTGTTTTCGATAAATTTCGAAAGTTCATAAAGAAAACAGTGTTTTTTTTCTATGTCGATTTGCGGAAGGGTGTCATTATTGTTCATTGTTAACTAATTATGAAAAAAGTATAGAACATTAAACATTTTTTTAGATATCAAATTATTTGAAAATTCTTTTTGATGATCGTCCATTATTTATCAGTTTAGGACTGTTGTGAATTTTTTTTAAAT
The DNA here is from genome assembly GCA_030522545.1 of Cremastinae sp. A BG-2022a. NCBI lineage: Eukaryota > Metazoa > Arthropoda > Insecta > Hymenoptera > Ichneumonidae > Cremastinae sp. A BG-2022a. The sequence continues at coordinate 25,059 of JAPYYW010000337.1, read as the reverse complement.
CACTAAAAAATGCATTTACTTAGAGAATAGAGGTTTTTGTAAAAATATGTTTTCGAGTAGTAAAAGATAAAAAATGTTATGCTTCTTATTAATACTTTATCGTTACTTAAATGTAAATAATGTAAGTGGAATAAAATCCAAATTTTATCAAAATCATGCATATAAAAAAAATTATAAAATTACTCACAGAAAGGCTTTCAAAAAATTGTTCTTGAGTAGAAAAATTTCTCATCCAATCGTCACTATAACCACAAGACTTTTCATTAATTTTTCTGCATGGTTTAATCATTAAAAAAAAAACAAAAAAAACGAACGAAATTGCTTAAGGAAAGAAGGTTTCGAAAAAAAACTGTACTTATTGAGTAGAAAAAAAATTGTTGATATCTAGTCGTCACTGTCACCGAGACCCGTTGCTAACTTCCCTACCGCCTCGTAGATACGAACGATCGGGGTTATCGTACTGTGTAATACTTATCCGAGGTACGTGCAATATCGCTGTTGCAGCTGGCAAGAGAAAATCATAAATGCAAAGAGAAATGTACTAGCGAAAAAAAATCCAAACGAGGACCTCTCATTTTTCGTGTTTTAAAAAACACGTGAGAAATGAAAAGTATTAATGTTTTATTACTCGAAATAAAAGAGTCTTACGTTCATACACAAAAAATTTTAAAGAAAAAAAAACAATTCGAGAATTGTTTGTGATTTGAACAACAACAAAAAAACCAGTTGAATGGGAACAAAGATCTTTTTTGTGGGGATAATCAAAATGTGATTCACGGACGAGGGAGCAACGTTCTCTCGAAATCATCGGTACACTGGCACGTGCACTCGGGCTCACGTGATTCCCTCGATATTTCGCTGCAAACGCGAAAACCATCGCAAATCTACGGTCATCATTACGGTAGAGCGTAATACTTTACGGTTTGTCCCGGGGTATATCACGGAATCGCGAAACGTTGCGCCATTTTCGCACGGAAAATGGCGTTACGGTACTTTTGCGCATTCACCAATCGCGTACACGTACGTCCACCGGTGTCTGGGTATACGATGCATATATTCGCCGACGGGGAATCTAGGCTAGACTGCTCGCTGCTGACGAAAAAAAACGCTACTTCTTTCTCTCCGAAGCGAGTTCGCTTCGAAAAATTTACGAGCAACCGACATTCCGCGAAACTTTGAAATTCTTTCGAGTTATCGCCGAACATTGCACTTGAAAATGTAATCATTTTGTTCAACCATATTATGACAATTCGCAAATTTTTTGAAAATTCAAAAATTGTTGGATTAATGCAATTACATTTGAAATTATTTCCACGAAGTTTTATTCTTCATTTATATTATTTCATTATTTCATTAAATTATATTAGAATTTTTTTATAGTATTTGACAAAAACCGGAAGATTTTTTAAAAATGCTACTTCTTTATTTTCAATATTTATTTATTTGCAGTGATGTATATTTTTCTGTTGTTTCGGATTTATTTTTAATATATTGCACCATTTATTGATGCGTTATTTATATGAACATAAATCCAAAGCAATGACAAAATGATCAAAAGTAACTTTTTTCGTCAATTAATTTCAGTATTGGTGAAATTATACATTTAACCCGAAATATATATTGAATTTTCAAGTTTCCAATGTAATTTAACATTGAAAGATAATATATTAATATTAAAAAATGATGATAAACTTTGCTGAATATATAAATATACGAGGGAGCAATGAAATAAAATATTTGAAAACTGTGAAAGAAAGGAAGTGTGATTTTTTGGAAGGGAGGACACGAAAACACGCGAGAGAGAACGAGATGAGAGAGACGAGCGAGGAGAGGGCAAGATCCTTTCGATTGGTGTCTCTGGCGAAAAGTGCAATGACCGCTCCAATAAAAGGAGCCCGAGCGCACAGTGAGCAGGGACGAGAGCGAGAGAGAGGGAGAGAGCTGGTTTCGCGATCTGGAATGAGAGAAAGAGAATAAGAGAAAGAGTGTGAGATGAATAAGGAGAAGAGAAGCAGCGACTCGGAGGCTGATCCGATCCGCCCCCCACCCGGAATAAATGATCGCACACGTGGACAGGAGAGTCGGCATCGACGAGCGTGCGGAGATAAGTCGCGAGAGCAGGAATAAGCCCGATGTGTGCTTTTCCATCCTCGATCCCGGCGATATTCCCGGGCCCTCGGGCCAGAGAACGCCGCCGCCTGCCGTTGCTCTCCGGTACACGAGCGGCAAAACAGATACCGCGCGTCCCCAGGATACCGTTATGTCACATTAGTAAGCACCTGCAGGCTTCATTTGCTCGACTCTCCCTCCTCCTCTCCCGGCCACCCCGGCTCGCTCCCTTTATTCACGACGAAATACACAAAAGAGCGGAAAAAAAACGGCGAAGGCCCTAAACGACCAGGAAAAGAATTCCGCGTTCACTTCCTCATTTTTTTACCGTCTGTTTTATTCTCTCTCCCTCCTGCATCCTTATTCTCGTTCGAACGTCTCACCCGCTCCAAAGATTGATGCACTCCCTCTTGTTGATCGATCGAAATGTGGGCCGATCGATAAAATATGGAACACGAACGAGATTCTTTTGTTTTTCGATGTTTTTCATATATATTTTCGTTACTCTTTTCGACGCTCTCTCAATTTTCTTCTCTCGCTCCTTACATTAGATCCTATCCTAATATTCATACCTCTCCATACATAAACAAGATTTGTATTCTAATTAGCTTGTCAATGTTTTTGTTTTGATTTAATCGTTACCAAATTCATTTATTTAAAGTTTCAGTTCATTGTATCTATCAAATTGACAGTTTATATACGATGAAAAGACTTTTTGGATCGAATATTTGTAGTTCTCTTGAGGGAAACTCTGATACTGAACTGAATTTGTCATACCAGATAATAAGCAAAGGAAAACAGTCAATTTTTTTAGATTTAGTACATGTTTAAAAATATTTTTATTTTTTTTTTAAATCTTAGATAAGGATATCTGATTTTCGCTTTTTTTTTTCTTTTTTATTTTGCCAGAGTTTTATACTACTGTGGTTGACTTCTGGTGCTTATCTTTAGCATACTTTTATCAAAAAATATTATATGTTTGATAATAAATTTTGTCATCGAGATTTTTTAACTTTTCGACGTACTAACTACATTTAAAAGGTAAATGAACCACAGTGAATGAGAGAATAACTGTGTCATCATTTATAATTATCGATAAAATTAATATAAAAATAATTATGTAGAAATATAGAAATTTATAATATATACATATATACATGAAAGTACACAGAATATCAACGAACAGAGTGAGCAAATAATGTATATAAGAATTGGAAAAAAAATTTCTTTATTTCCTTTTTAAAACTCGATTTGTTTTCGGTGTAAGCAGTATTTGCATTCAACCCCTAGCGGGTTTACAGTTAGAATCCGGGCCACATTTGTGTTTCTGAAAGAAACGGGAACCGCCGGAAATGCGAGAATACCTGAAAGATGATTTTCTTTTCTCCCTCTCTCTTTATTTCCCGTTCTCCCTTTTGAGAATGAATGAGCACGTCGATGGAAATAAAGGAAGAGAGCACGGAAAAAAGGCAGGCAGGAATATAGCGGATCTTCGACAGAAGGGATGATACGCGAGCGTGTTCGGAAATGCTTTCCATTCAATATCACATTCTCGACAATGTCCCGTGCACGGGGCATTTTTTTTTTCAATTTTTTTTTCTTCTTTTTCATTATTTTTTCATTTTTTTACCCTCGACTTCCGCCAACGCACGAGTGCTTCCTCGTCGTTAAAGTACCGTAATATCCCTTTTCAACCCTTTCAATTTATTTCGTAGATCCACCCGCCGGATTGATGAGCGTGCATGCGGGACATGTTCGACATTTCATGAGAGCACGTGCCTCACGTGTACATATATGCAAGCTTTTATACATTACACATATATATATACAATTATATATAAATGGAAAAAGGGAACACACACTCTCGTGTCGAGTTTTATTTTTTTCTCTCTCGAGAAGGAGAAAGAAATTTCTCTCTCTATACTGTTTTCTTAAAACTCCATTTCTTTTTTCCTTTTCCTTTCTTCTTTCTCTCTCTCTCTCTTCTCTCTCTCTCGCGCTTTCTTCGGCCCTTGATTTTCTTTCCCATTCTTTACACTTCGCATTGCCCCTCCCGCTTAATTTACGAAAGGATTCCCGTTAGGATGATGTATGTGGTGCAAAGTGCGCTGGCCCCCGAGCGCGGAGAAATAAAGGAGTGGGGGAGGTAGGGGGAAGAGAGAAAAAAATAGAGGCAAGGTGCGAGCATCAGCCCACTCTCGCGGATTCCGCTCCGCGGAGAAAGAGAGCGAGGAGGAAAGGATAAGAGTTTCGCTACCGAATGGCTCCCCCGGGAACTTCCTTCTCTCCTCCTGGCCTCCGTTGTTTTTTTCTTTTTTTCTTTTCCTCGTCGTCTTCATCTCCTCTTGCTTTCTTTTCGCTCTTCACCTTCTCTCGATTTATTTATCTCTTTCTCTCCTTTTCTCGTCGCCTCCGTTGTGTTTTTTCTTTTCTTCGCGCTCTCGGGGCCCCTCTCTCTTCCCGTCTTTTCTCGCTTTCGGAGCAACGGTACACCGTTATGTCATATTAGGAAATACGCGCGTTTAACGGTCCCTCGACTATCGTGTACGCTCCGCGGCGTTTCCTCGCCCCGGTCTTTATAATCCGACGGGACGCCTCCGCTCTCGCCCCGCCGTGTATCGGTCATCTATCGCATTTTCCGTCCTCGACGGAAAAAAAAAACAGAAACTGCGAGTTTTTAGACTTGGCAAATTTTTTTTACGCACTCTCAATATTCATGTCGAGTTACTTTACTCTTTCTATACATAAAGAAAATTGTAAAATTTATTACTGATGTATTTTACAAAACATAGCAATGTTACAAAACAAAGCAATTTTGATCATTTAACCAGAAACCAAAATTATACAAGTTTTTATACGAAAAATTAGATTTCAACCTGTTGTGACAGTGCTAATAATATGTATATCATTTCTCGAGTACCCTTTCACTTCAAATTTTAGACATTTTTTATTCTAAAAATTTTGATAATTTTTATCAATTTTTCAAAATTTTGGTATTAAATCAACTCATATATGTTATTTCAAGAAATTTTGTAATATTTTTAATGGTTGTGACATCGAAACCTTTTTTTTGCAGGAACATCCAAGATTTTTTCATAGCAGTTATTTGATGGGCATCTTTGTTCGATACGCAATGACAAAGGTACGAATGCCATTAGTGTACGTATTATGGTTGTATTATTTCTGTTGTATTAATTCCCAATTTAAAAAAAATTGTTCTCAAATGCAAGAAAAATTTAATCGCTTTTTATAAAAATTTGACCATTCCCTTTTTGACATGATACTGTACATGGATATGATAGCTCTTTACATATAGGATGTATTTACTGGCGCACACGGGTACTTCGTAACAGGTTTGTGACCCCGAGAGAATTCCGGCGAGCACCACGTGTTGAATCCCCATATAACTAGACGTATCGTAAATCTTGCTTGTTGCATCCATAAATGACTTTCCGGCTCACGATTTTATTCTCGTATCATTACCTTGACGTCCGAGTCCCGGTTCGATCAATGTAATGGAAAATATTTCATAAAGTCACATTTTTTCGAAAAAAAAAAGAAACGAGCGCCCAAACGGGACACACAGTGAGTTCCCGGGAGGTCAACGAACTCCGACACTTCCGAATAAATCTGTTATATACAAAAAAAAAACCTTCACGGGCGCTCGGTTTGAAATATTTAGGAAAAAAGGCGGAGTTTTGAAATTTTCTTTCACCGTAAAAATATTAAAGACAATACTGTACATTTTTACAGTATTAAAAATGTAATATAAATTTTCCAAAAATTGATTTATATTCTCAATAAAAAATGCTCATTTTACATTTATGAAGAAATTTTACTCAGACAAATTTTGAGTAAAATTATTATGAACTTTTTAGGTAATTGAAACTAAACGATAACTATGATACAAGGTTTAAAAAAAATTAGTATTAAATTTTCATTTTATTTTTATAGAAAAAAATGCTTGTGTATTAAATTTACGAAAAAGAACACTGAAGTTACAAAATTAGCGGAAAACACATTGTTTTATTAAATATGGCAATCAAAATATATAATTGAATATAATCAATAACTTTGAGGCAGTGTTCAAAAATTTTTGATTTATGTATGTAAAAAAAACCTTTTTTATAACGAAAAACATGTAGATGTATAAGATTTTGTATAAATTTTTTCTACAAGCTTTGATTTACGAGCAAAAAATATTGGAATAATAATAAAAAGGATATATTAAAAGTGCTTGTGTAAAAAAAGAATTTGTATATGAAATGTTGATTTATCAGGGTTGGAAGCGGAATAATAACGTGTTCTGTATCGTGACATTGCGTGGATAATTCCAAGTGCTGAAGATAGGATACGCAGGATTCGTGACGTAAGAATTATGAGCGTGGAATATAACGTGCGAACTTGTCTCGGGCTCGGTGTGCGCATTATTGCGCGCACACTTTAACGCGTACGCGAGCGTATTTAATATAATAAAGCAAAGGAACTCCGTCGAGGCCTCTGAATATTGTGCGCGGTCGTAAAACACTCGGTGCTATAATTAAGCCGGCAGTTGGCTTGTAAATCGTGCCGTAAGATAGGCCCACGTGTGCATGCGCCCGTGGCTCTCTCGATAGTCCGGGAAAAAGTAGGAAAAGGGAGAAAAATTCGCTCGAGCGCGCTAATGGTGTTTATTTCAGTCCGGGCTCGTATATACGATTCACAGGCCACGCCGTTTTCCAACGTGTGTTAAATCAGCTCTGATCGTTCGATACCCGCATTTTGTGTCGGGCTTCGTCAACGACGTATACATTATTCGATAAAACAAAAAAAAACGTGAACTTGAATTTCATTTTCGTCGAAGAGATCTTCGAAATAAAGTATTCAAATATGCAGAAAAATATTAATTGTTTGGCAAAATTTAATCTTATTTCAATCCCTCACTTTGTATTATATCGATATTCGCTCGCTAAATTGTGATTCATTATTAGATAATCGGGCTCCGGGTTGATGCAAACGAGGCGAAAATTTATAACGAGGCCCGAAAGTTCTAATGGACGTTATTTGAGAAGATTCGGTAACTAACCGCTTTTTCTTTCTTTCTCTCCTCCGTGTGGAATTCGTCACGAATCCTCGCAATCCCCGGCGTGGTTCGCGTCAAGATTTCGAATTTTATGCCCGAGTTGCGAAATTTTCAAATTTTAGTTATACAACTTTGGCCAAGAACCTTTACATAATTCGACGAATTTGGGAGGTGTACCATTTAAATAGATTGTTTCCCCTCCTCCATTTATTTCAACCTCGAGCGAGGACGATTATCTTATTCTAACTTGTGAATCAGTCCAGAGGTGTATTTTCGAGAAAATAAAGCGTTCGATCGCGATAACCAACGTAAAACTGTCAGAAGCGACTCGTCGCTGAACTAATATTCTTTCCTCAGAGAGAAAGACAAAAAATTTTTTATTTCACGTCCACGTTCTATTTTGATCGTATTTTTAAAATAACTCACGTTCTCCGAGTCTTTATTGGCTCGATTATGATGTTGACAAACGGTCGGATCGTATTCCAATTATGAGTCGATCATCATAGCGACGGAAGAGCGTTTTGTAAGCGAGTTTTTGCAAAAATAAGACGAAAAATAAGAAGGAGAAGAAGAAGAAGAAGCAAAGACTGTCCGATGCCTGGCAAGATTACGCTCTCATACATATGTAACAAAGATATTACGTGGCTTTGTCGTTACGAAATTAGAATTCACAGTATGTAAAAGAGGAGAAAAAGAGGAGAAAAGAAGAATGAGAAGCAGGCGAGTCCGGAGGAATAAAAAAAACGACCAAGGTTACGTAGGCTCGAGAGGGACAGGTCAAGTCGCGACTCAATGCCATTTGGCCAAAAATCGAGTGTTACGAAACCGGCTCGACGAAAAAAAAAAAGAAGCAGCCGTATAGTAATAATGATAAATATTAAATAGAAGTGCGCAACATGGGCGAGTTTCTAAAGCCGAAGGTTACGAATTTTCTAACGCGTAACAAGCGGGTGTGCGCGAATTTCGACACCGGCGTGTCCTTCCATCTCGCGGGCGTACAGGAGGCGCAATAATTCCTCGAGCGCCCCCCGGCTTTCGCCATCCTGGCAATCCGCGTGCCGACCGTACATCCCGCGAACCTTATCCCGAGCTACTGCGACCTTGCGACTTCCCCCGAGCATTCTTCTTTTGCACCGTATATACCACATTATATTCGCTCTCCTCTCGACACAAGAGCGCGCGCACTCTGTTCGCACACGTGCGAATAAAATTGCGGAAGCGCGAAAAACGAATCTTGATCTCGAAAAATTAAAATTCCGCGGTAGAATCATTTCATTTTCCTGGCGTTGAAATAATCGATTGGAGATCAAAGCTAAACAAACGTCAGACGACAATGGCGCCATTAAAAAATGCCATTTTATTTTCTCGGCGCATTAAGATTCAAGTTCAATAAAATGTTCAATACGAGTGCGAGAGAATTGTCGAGGAGAAAATGAAATCGGTGATGATGAAAAGTTTGGGTTTTATATAGTCATGAAATAAATAAAAACGGGTAAACTTTGAGAACATTTCTCGAGACGAGTCGAGAATATTCGTCGCGTTGTTTGAGAAGACAGTATATATATATAGAATAAATAGAATTTATGTACGAGAGCACTACTCACCTAGCGAGTTTCCTTCGTCGCCGGATTACGAATCCCCGTAACTGTCAAAAAACTTGCGAGGGCTCTATCATCTCCCACCGGCGAGATTCCCGTCTGGCGAGCGTCCGAGGAACGGCGACGAATCGATAAAACAGTTGCGAATACGCGTATATTCTCTCTATCGGGAATAATAATCGATCGAAGCGTCGGAGTGGCCCGATCGGTGGCTCACATCGAGAGGCATTCGAGGCCCGAGCACTGTCCACGATCCTCTCAGTCGTCGTCTCACCAAACGTTTAACAAATGCAAACGACGCTTCATACAAATAAATAAATAAATAAATAAACGTATAAATAAAAGCGAAGAGTGCACTCGGGAACACAGAGATCGATGTCCGACGATCGAAGCAAAAAAAAAATCACACTCGAGCGATACGGTTGACACTGTCTTCCGGTTGCACCATCCGGTCGATCCAGCAGCACTGTACGGGCGAACAAATACGAGCAACAAATGACAAAAAAAAGTATTATTATGTTGGCGAAGCGATCGAGTCCAGGAGCCGTGCGCTCCGATGTGTCCACGAATTAAACGATAATATAAGTCAGGAGAGAGTGTCGCGAGAATAATTTCGGGAAGGAATAAAAAATACGATTTGCGCGCGGCTGGTGCTCGCTGGAGGAGTCTTTCCCGTGTTGAGCATGCACGTTGAACTCTCCGAGTTGACTGGGCGCGCGCGTCAGAGCGCGTGAGGGGTAACCACCTTCGGAGTGGTCGACGTCCTTAATGAACGGTTGTTTCGTCCGGAGCCGCCGCGTGCTACGAACTGACGCTCCGAAAAGGCCCTCGGTATAACTATAGAGTGGGAATAAGGCCCGTCTTGCGACGCAGCGAACACTGCGCGGGGACGACGGCAGTGCTCGCCCGACGAGCAACAAGGAGGAGAACGACGACGACGACGACGACGACGACGATCCGACGAGTTACGAAGAGGAGGACCACAGCACGAGGAGGACGATGATGGCGACCGAGCGCGAGCTCTGTGCTTCTACGGCGGCCCCGACGACGAGCCGGCTCTCTCCCTTCGTTCGTTCGTTCGTTCCTTCCTTCGTTCCTCCGTTCCTTCCTTCCACGGCTAACTTTAACACGCAGACACACTCGTACGCCTCCCTCATGCGAACGAGCTCGCGCACACTCGCGCATACGCGACTCGTGCATGCACGGAGCGAGATACCCGCAATCGGCGACGATCGAGACCGACGAGGACGGAAGAAGCGTTTTTTCGCTCTCTCTCTCTCTTTTTTCTCTCTCGACTCGTCTCGCTTCGAATTCTCCTCCATCTCTTCGACCTCCTCCTTCTCTTCTCCTCCTACTCCCTCGCGATCGGTCGCTCCTTCTCCCTGCTCGACTCCTTCTCTCCGGATCGCCATCGCGCTCCCCTCGCGGTGTGTTTCTCGGCTCTTCTCCTCCGCGCCTCGCCCGGTTCCCGTCTTCGGCTCTCGCTTCGCCGGCATTCCCGGCGTCGGGCAACCGACGCATCGGGGATCTTCCTCGCGCGTCTGTGTGTGTCCTCTTGTTGCTCCCTCATCCTCCCCACCCTTCGGCCTCCTCGACACGCTTCGATGGAATATAAGGATCCAAGTTCCCACTCGGGAGCGACGTTCTTCCGCCCTTATTTCTAGCCCGCGAGCATGCGCGAGCGCTCGAAAAAGGGCGCAAGTCCGATCGATCGTCCGTGTGTTCGTGAAGCATCGAGAAAAGGCCGGCCTATCGCCCAGCCACACGGAACACAACAGGAACAACGGTACTTCTTCGTCGCCGGGCCCTCGCGGCTCGAACGCCATCCTCTTTTTTTCGCTTCTCCCGCCTCCTGTTCTCTTATCGCCCTCTCTCTCTCTCTCTCTCTGTCTCTTTTTTTCCTCCTTCTTCTTCTTGTTCCTGTTGTTGTTGATCTTCTTCTTCTTCTTCGGAACTTCGCTTCCCCCACTCGATTAACGCGCGTCCTTCCCTCCCCTCTCGGCGTCTCACTCTCGACTCTCTGGTTACTGACCTCCGAAAATACGTAAGCACCGATCAACGTTCCCCTCGGGCCAGCCTCGCGAGAAAGGGTTATAGGCTCACCGTCATAGATTTTTAACGGAGATCAAATCTCGGCCCTGCCGGAAAGATATATGTAACTCGAGACGCCCGACCCTTCGGAAAATTTTCCTCCTCTTTTTTTTTCTTCGTGCTTAGAATATTATGTATATGGGGACCTGCAACCCTTTGGACCGATGAAAAATGATCGATGCTCCCCGAAGGATGAATCGAAAGTTTTTTTCTTTTTAATAGAAAAAAATATTGTTATATTTTCATGTATTTTTTTATTTCGAATATGTGAATACATTTTTTTTTTCATTTGAAAACTATTCAAGTTATCGAACTTTTTGAATTAAAAAAATTTAACATTGCTTCTTGTGTAGGAATTTCGTTTATTTAATGTGGGTTAGTTTAATTCGAAATTGACTCCTTCCCTTCAATCAATGCGGAAAAGGCAAAATCCCAACCCATAAATCCTAACTTGTAGAATTATTTATGTATTTATATTTTACACGAATAATATGCATATGTATTTATTTTTAATACATAAAATTGTTGATTTTTGAATTTGTACTGAGAATTTTACTTATATTTTTTACATATAGGCAGAGGATGGACGTCACGTTTTACGAGAGAGGAAACATATTTTCCCTCACTTTCCATTTCAAAGATATTTTCGTTTCAAGTACTCGTAAATTTCGAAATAAAATCAAGCGGTACGAATAACCGTAAACGGCATAAAAGGTGACTAACCAGAATTGTGTTTGGTCGACGCATTACTAAAATCTGAGATCGACGATTTTAATGGCTGTTCAATAAAAACCGGGAAACACATGTCGCACGCGTTCGAATGAATTTTTTCTCATTTTCGAAGACATTTTTAGCATTGGGACACTATCGCCATTTCATCGATTAGCTCTTCACTATATGACGTTTGGTTCGGAGTTTCTCATTTTAATTTTGCATTTGCAAATATAATGTCAACCACATATATCCAGTGAAAAATTTTCGTATCGATTTGCATATAACAAAAAATTATATTTATAATAAAATAGCCAGTAAAATATTAATAGGTAATATTCACAAAATAATATTCATGAAAAAAAAAATCAAATTGATAAATGAACGAAAAAGTATTCTCGCGGCTAATATATTTTATTGATCGAATTCATAAATGCCAATTGTACATTTTATTACCTATGCAAGACTCATGTAAGAGACTCTTAAAAACGAAATTGAATATGGTAGCGGTACGCAAAACTCGTTTTTGCTTTTTGTTTCGATCTTTTATTCAATTGTTTGACAGTTTGCGCAGGCGAGTGTATTTGTAGAGTAGCCGGTATCGTGGTAGTCTTATTTAACGTCGTTACGAGGCATGCTCGGCATGAATCACTCCAAGTTCAAGCGTATGCGTGTCTCTATTTTTTTCACTGGCGAACACAGAGGCGTATGGATATTCTGTTACGAATAAGGTGTGTACGTACGCGAGAAGACACTCGTCGCGTACAGGCGAAGAGAACGCGAGTCTCGGGCTCGCGTCGTCATTGATAGACCCGCCGAGTAAAATGGAATGCACAACACGAGCTACTCTCCTCCAGGCATTAAAGTCTCCGCTCCGCGAGCTCTTTTTCCCTACCTTTTGTGTGTATTCCCTTCGTCACTTTTCCACAACGCGGCCACCGATAAATCCACGACGTAGACATTTACGTTCCTTCCAATAGACATTTCATATGAAATGTTTAATAATTGATTTTCAATAAGTTTCAATCCTTACACCTCTGAAATAGTTTGTTTGGGTATATAAATAGTTTTTATGGATCTCTGACGTAAACATTTTAATCCGTTTCAATTATTCCCTATTGTTTTTCAATAATTAAACATTGAAATTTAAAGGTTATGTACTAAGTATAGAAAATTTTTTTTTTCTTAATTTTTTTAGAATGATTTATTTTGAATTCGATTATTTTCAAAGTTAATGACACAAACTTTATAATGAAAGTGAGGTGTGGAGTGAAGGTCCAGAAGAAAGGGAGAACCGGGGAATTAGCACGAAAATCGAGACTTCGGTAAACATTTCGTATGAAGTATTCATTTATTGGTAATCAGTGTTTCAATAATTTCGTTTGTTTAGATATCAAATCATTATTAATGATTTCATAGAAATCTTTTAATACATGAAAAGGAAATTTAGTAAAAAATGTTAGTTTCGAAATATTATTCCACAATATTTTTCTGCAAATTAAGGTACACACAAAACCATTGTAATGAGATTACTTTGGAAATTTGTGCAAAATTTCTTTGATATGATCTACATGCGTGTATCAAATTAAAAAAGGTTTCAGCATGTAGATATCGAGATATTCATTGTTAAATATCATGATTTTCAGAGCTCTCCTATAAGAGCACGTGTTAAATATCGCAATTTTTAACCCTAAATATGTTGACTTCTGGACGATGAAGCTTTGTTGAAATTTTGTACGATTTTTTATGGTACTTCAAAGAAAGTTTTCCAATTTTTTTTTTTAAATCTCATTACTTAATTATTCATGATTTTCATAGGTATATATAACGAACACGGATCACCTTGGATGACCTTGACTTTGAGTATGTTGTTCTTGATTCGATTTACAACTTATCTTAATAAACTTAAGCTCATAAATCATATATAGTATATACAGAGATAAATTAAGAAACATTTTTTATTTGACTGTAAATTTCGTACAATCAAAGAAATTAATTTGCCGATTAAACCGAAGAATAATTATTTAAAATAAAATATGAGTATCGCAACAATTACATTTTTTCATAGTTTTCAACATCCAAACTTAAAAATCTACAAGTTGAACATAAAGATATACGTTTCTCAAATGATAAAAGAATGATACATTTTGAATTTTGAGATTCGTATATAGATATAAAATAAACAAAAAAGGTATAACGAAAGTGAGACAGAGTATGAAGGGAGGCAGGATGTGAGAACGGGAGTAGCGAGAAAAACGAGAAACCAAATAAACGGAGAAAAAATGGCGAGAAGCAAGAGAGCGATGGGAAAAGATTACACGGGGAGAAGGCGGCCGACGGCCGCATATTTAACGTTTATAAAATCGAGTTCGTATAAATATAAAGATAAACGCGGTGTCGTCGGTAACGGAATATCAATGGAAGCGTTACTTTTGCATAATAATTTGTCGATTGGAATGGGAAGGGGGAGGAAAATGAGAGCTCGGGAGTGTGCGCGCGACGATCGAATTAATTAACAGGCACGCATGTGCATCAGCCTTTTTATTTTCGCGAGAGGCGAGAGACGACGAATACGAGGAGGAGGACGACGACGACGATGACGACGGCCGACGACGAGGAGTCCTGGGTAACCGGAACGGAACGGAGTGCCGAGTGGTTACTGACCTCGGGAAGCACTCTCTTACACGCTTGCACTACTTACTAACTTGGCTTAGGCCTTTCTTCGCTCCGGCTCGTCAGAGGGCTCTATTTCGTTCGCAAAAAGTCGAAGAAGCAACGAGAGAGCGACAAAGAGTGAGACAGACACGGAGTATAAGAGATAGAGTAGAGAGAAAATGTCCTCGTGCTTCCATACCTAGAACGAGAACTCGTCGGGCGTCTCCTCTCTCTCTCTCTCTCTCTCTCTCTCTCTCTCTCTCTTCCCCTTTCCAATGCACTTCTATCGGCGAAGCGCGGATCTACGTTCACCTTGATGCATGGCACTCGTACCTCTCTATGCGCCGCATTTATGCACGCCCGTGTATATACTCGCACACGCGCTCTCTCCCCTATAATAAAGAATGCAAACTTGAACTTGTCGGATCGCAGGACTTCAATATAACCTCTCCCCGGAAATGTGCGCTTTGTACACTTTATCCTGAGAATGTCAAGCGAACATATTCTGGATTATGCGAAATGTCCCGGCGGGATTCAATTCTTTATCGCGACAAGTTTCTATATAAAACCTCTGCGGCGATGGTTTTTTACTCTTTACTTCTTTTAGTAGAATAAATGTACTGCATCTTCTTGATGAGGCATATTTTTTACCGATTTTATTATTGTTTCAAAGATTTTTTAAGACTAGAGAGAGAGAGAGAGAGAGAGAGAGAGAGCGAAAAAGTGAAAAAATGAAAGAAAAGGCGAATGCTCTTCTCTTTCTCTTCGCGCTCAGTACGAAAGGGAGATGGTCCACGGATCGTGAACCAATCGAGGCTGCGACTCGTCAGCGAGAAGAGAGAGAGAGAGCGAAAAAAGAAAAGCCTGGAGAATAAAAGAGACGGGGATGGGAGAGAGAAAAATGACGGATCTGCTTCGAGTCCTCGCGCAGAAGCTAAGAGAGAATAGTGACTTTTCACACACGCACACAGCCAGACGCGCGTTGGCCTTTTTTCCGCGTTGTCGATGGCGATCGCGCGCGAATAAGTAAGACGCGAGAGATTCTCGCGCCTTTCTTTCATCGTATTTTCCGCTAGAGGCCTCGACGCGCCGCCGGGAGAGATGCGAAACGAGAAAGAGGAAGAGAGGAGAATGAGAGAGAAAGAGAGAGAGAGAGGGATGAAAAAAAAGAGAATGAGAGAAAAATAAGAGACAAGTCGAAGCAACACAGCGAACCGCCGCCGCCGCCGCCGCCACATCGCGCGCCTCGGTGTCGACCGCGCGTCGAGCTCGCGGTCTGAGTTCGTTGAACTCCTGAAAATACTCTTACATCGGTTGCGTGCTCACCGGGTCGGTGCACTAGTTTACTTTACGCTCACTCGCAGACACTCGCGAACCTTTCATTCGTGTATAAACCTATACGAGCCCTCGCATGTTTATTTCGATGTTGGAGCTGGCGAACGACGCGCGTGTGCGCGCACCTAAGTATGTTGCCGCCTTTAATTCCCATCCCGAACGTTGCAATTCCCTTCTTCGCTCCGTGTGTACACAGAGATACTCGTCCCATCAATTCCCACCAGCCGGCCTCAAGAGCAACAACGCGTTAACGCGCGCACTCATTTTCTATATCTGTATACACAGATTAAACTCGCATTGAGATTCTAGCGGTGATTCTCGCTCTCGATATCTCCATTTTCTATTCTTCATTCAGTTTTTTTTTCTTCTATACGCTATATCTCTTGTACTTCTGGTTCGCGTTTTTATTTTCTAACATACTTCGCGATCTCGAGCTTTATCCCCATCGTCAGAAATAATTGTTGCAATGGTCTAATTACGGGTACAATTTTCTTTTTTTTTACTCGACTCTGATGTCTGCTGTCTGCTTTTTATTTAAGGACACGTATGAGCAATTTTTCTTGTAATTCAATTGGGTAAACTTTTATAATGTTGTTCCTGAGTATGTGACAAAATTGCGTGACTTTAAAATCGTTTTATCGAACGGTGCGAGAGTTATAAAACTACAAAAAGCTGTTAAAATTCAGTTTTGGTTTTTACGAAAATTTAAACATTTTTTAAAAATACATCAGTAGTGAACATTTTATTCAATTGTTATATGTTCAAAGTTATCAATTTGATAGACTGGCTAAGATAAATAACATTTTTTACTTCAGTTCGTCATTTTTTAATACGTACAAGTTATCCATTGATCGAATGGCTAAGACAAATAAAGTTTTTAATTTCACTTCATCATTTTTCAATTAATCAATAATCATATACATAATAAACAAAAATATAATACAGCAACGTCGTCGTTTCTTAAATTAAATTATATTTGTCTATTTACTAAATAGTCGTACAAGTACTTTTTTTAAATGATAATACCATCTACTTGCAACTTTTTATTTAATAATAATCTTTCTAATTCTTATTCTTTATTTTTTGTAAAGAATTTTATTCCATATTTGATGAATTTCTATTGTTCGTAATATTGATTTTTAATGAAATCTTTGCTTTATTTGAAATATATTGTTTAAATTTAATGGTTGTTTTTCTGGTTTTGCTTTGTAGGTTCGTTTGCGGGAAGAAGGCCCCTTTCGGGTTGTTCGTGGCGTCGAGCTCACCGCGCATATCGCGGACTCGTCGCACGGTGGAAGTCATTAGAAAACTACTTCACCTACATCGCGATGCAACGAGACTGCGCGATGACGATGAATCTCCGGAGGAATTGAATCGCGCGCGCGGAGAGCGGGAAAAGCTCCGATGAGGGAGTGAGAGAGCAGTCGCTGGCTTTCTGCGTACACGTACGTTTATGACGATCCTCGTCGTGAGTTAAGCCTTTCCATTATATTCCCAGCTCGGTGTTACGTCCAATCGGAGCTATGAGCACACCCGCTTTGTACAACTTTACTTCCGGCCTTAAATCTCCGTAATCAAGGGCATTCACTTCTGCGTACGCTAATTTTCATCGACAAACTTCGATCTAACTTGTTTTACAAATTCAGCGAATCGATTCGCCACTTTGTATTTCATTCATCATTCGTTATTCATCATATTCGTTATTTTTTGAAAATATTTTTTTACGTTCTATTATATTATATTATCGTAAAGAAAGTGTGATATTTATTATTTTAAAGAATATATCTTATTAAATACTGAGAATAACAATTTTTTGACAATTTGCATTATTTTTTAAAAGTATTATCAATAGAATATAAGTTTTGTACGATACGATAAATTTTGTTCATATTAGAAATAAGTAGTCTTAATAGTCAAGCCATTAGCAGCATTTAAAGATAAGGTAAACGTCCCAATAGTTGATCAGCTAAGGGTTTTCTCACTTTATCTTTATTTAAATAATATTCAAACCAAAAAAATCTATTTCAAATTCATATCTAAACTATTGTCTGATATTTGAGCAATACAAAACTTATTTTATGGGTTAATTTTAAATAATATTTCTAGTAAATAAATACTTAAATGTTTGAATATGTAGAATGAATATGTAGAATATCCCACTAGTTGAACAAAAAATCGACTCTGTCTCTAGAGTTGAGCGATTTTTTTTTCCAATAAATTAACGTTACGAAAAATACACTTCTTCGTATAGGAAAAATAATCCATACGATTCTATTGATGAACAAATAATTGAAATTTTTTAAATAATATAGCGAAAATTTTCCAACTATTGGGACGTTTACCTTATATTCGTATAGTTAAATTTGTATTTTGTTTTCCGTAATGAATAAAATAATTCAAGTTATCAAAAAAATGTCTATTCTCAGTAAAAGCATTGCTCAAATGAAGTAAAATGTAGAAATGATTTTTTATAAATTATTCAGGATAAAAAATAATAGACAAGAGCGTTTATTTCTTGACTAATTTTCATCGACGGTTTCGAAACCTGGATTAATTGGGAGGTGTATGGCCCGTCATAAAATTACTTTCCAATACTCTCCCGTTCGATAACTGAAAATTCGATTTTAAACTTTCCTCGAACTGTTAGTTAACGGTAACGATAATACACCGGATAGATCCTTGTCGAGGTGAAAAAGCACGAGAGGTAAAAAAGAAATAAAGAAGATACGTCGAGTTTGTAACCGATGCGCTTTGATGACCCGGAGAATTTCGGTTTCATTTTCTAGTCAGCCAGGACGAGAGTTTCGTGTACAGAGGGGTCCACCGTACACACAAAAAGTCGTTTGGATCCGACGGTGAAATGAATAAAATGAGATTGGAAAGGATGAACGATTGGTAAACATTTTACACGTTAAAAAAAAAGAAAAAAATCAAGATGGAGAGAAAAATACATAAAAACGAAAAAAAAACTTATCGTGAGATTTTTCGGATGGTTCTCAAGAGTGTGCTTCCTTCCCTCGGCGTCTAACAGTTTCTTACGTGTAAGGATTTTAATAATAACTTCTTGAGTCATTTTTGAGACCATTTTTCTTTTTACTGCCGAAGGAAACCCAACGAATTTTTCTCGCTTATTAGAAAATGCTCTCCTCTCTCGGTTATCGGAATTACTGTTATACAGTCTGTCGAGTATTCGTCCAGATCCAAAAATTCCGTACGGGATCTGTGCTCGCTCGAGCGAGCACCGCGAATTTTCCTCATGAATAATGGAGAGCGAGTCGAAGCTGTAACGCCACGATGTTTATTCAACTTTCGAAAAATCATTTCAAATTGTAGAATATGAAGAAAAAAAATGGTGTAGTAAATTATCTTCCTCTGATTTTGAGACGTTTTTAGAGTCAATAATTCGATGCTTGAAAAAATCGAAGCGAAGAGCCGAGAGAATAGAGAAGCGGTGTCTGACGAGAAGACGCACTCTTTCAAGGTGAGCCTAGAAATTTTTTTTTTATGGAGGAAGACGAAGGAATACTCCGCGTGGCTAAAAAAATCTCACCGAGCGACTCGATCGAGGGCTGGACTGGTCCAGAGGAATCTTCCGGAGTGTTTTGATGGAATACGAGAGTGGAGGAGGGCACGGAGAGAGAAAAAGTCTTCTTTATTGTACACGTGAAACCCTCTCGTTTTCTTTCTTCTTTTAATCTCCTTTATTTTTCGTCGGGGTCGGTGCTGGCAGAGAAAGAGAATCAGTCACGGCGTGGGCCCTTCGAACGGTGATTCCAACGCCTGTGGACCCGTACGCCAACATTTCAATACACACGCCTCTATGGACGTATGGAAACAGCGTCTAGGGCGACTAGTGGGAGTCCACAATGTGCCAGACCGAAAAATTACGATACTGTTAATGTATTCTACCATTTAACGAAAAAATCGCGTCAATATTAACATAAATTGTTGTCGTTCAACATATTTTGTATCAACGTATAGAAATTTCTCTCTTTTTTTTTAAGAGTAATCAGTGAAATACTAGTTCGATACACCTTTATCAATTTTTTAAAAATGCTTTATCGTAGTAAATATAAAAAAATGACATTACTATAAATTAAGTAAGAAAAAAAGATTAATTTTATTAGACTAGAAGTTTTTAACACTAGATTGGAAGATATAGACAAATAATTTTTTTTCTCTAAAGTGCATGTTGGACTGTAAAAATTATTATTAATGTACATACCTAATTTTAATTATGGTTTATGAGAAAAAAATGACATTTGCAAACTTTCTTATTTATTTGATTTATAAATGATATGAAGCAAAGAATAATATGCATGTAAATACATAATTTGTGTTACTGCGAAATGTCTTAGCTGATAAAAATTGGTTGAAAATATGTTTGTCAAAAATTAGTCGAAATTGTTTACTTTTTCAACAGAGTATAACTAAAATCGCTCAAAAGATTATCATAAACAAAGAATAAAGAATAAAACAATAATTTCAAATGCATTGTACGCTATCCGAAAGAAAAGTATGTTTCTATCTATAAAATATTTTTATAATTACGACCTAAAAAAGATCCTAAAATACTCGAGTATTTATGATAGTATTTATCTACGAGTATTTACATACAACTGAATTTGTACTTTCAAAACATTAAAAGAAAAAAATCTTCTTCGCTACTAAAAGTATTCGATAACGTTTTTAAAAATGCTAATCGCATGGATAATTTTTTTATTAGTTATAATCTTAAATCATTTGTATCATGAAAATGCATACATTTGTATGTAAAAGTAGAAGCGGCGAGAGTTCGTATTCAGAGAGGGAAATGTACGAGAGTACAAGTACTGTTATAGGAAAATAACGAAGCAACTCTTTGTGGCACACTAGGCAGAAACTGAGCTCCGCACGATCTCGAAAATGTATCCTAATGCATCTCCAATTTTTCCCTTCAGTTATCCCACATTGAAAAATTATTCGATAGCGAATTAAAAAAAAAATAAGAAAAATCGTGACATAAAGTGCGAAGCGTATTATTTTTTCTATACATATGATTTTTGTCTCCAAATAATATAGATGTTTATGTCACTCATAAACAATTTTCTGACAATTTCGATGTTGCGATATGAGTCTAAGGTTTGTGCGTTTCGTAAAAAAGCGTCACAAACCTTAAGCGAATATCGTAAAATCGAGATTGTCAGAAAATCGCGACTTGAAGATCGAGTGACATACAGTATTTTTTGTTATCCTTGTTCAGAAAGTTTAATTCGAGCCGAATGTAAAAGGTTAGCACTATTCGTAGCGCCTGTCATATAATCAGTACACGGAGAGAAAAAGTCCGAGAAAAATTACCATGCTGTCTCTATAAAGCTTGTGCAAACGACATGTACAGGAAATTTTCTGAAAAATCTTCGAAAAATTGCTCTAAAGCGTTAGAAATTTTACCGTGCTGCACGGAAATTTTCTGAAAAATATTGGAAAAATTGCACACGC
The DNA here is from genome assembly GCA_030522545.1 of Cremastinae sp. A BG-2022a. Taxonomy (NCBI): domain Eukaryota; kingdom Metazoa; phylum Arthropoda; class Insecta; order Hymenoptera; family Ichneumonidae; species Cremastinae sp. A BG-2022a. Next base: position 4,020 of record JAPYYW010000337.1, on the reverse strand, counting down.
TTTATAGAGACAGCATTGTAATTTTTCTCGGACTTTTTCTCTCTGTGTAGTGACTAAAAATTAAGACTACTGAAAATATTCGGTCGATAAAGAAAAGAATTTCTTTTCTTGACAGTGCTTTTCATTTTCGTAAGGTTATATAAGAAACAGTACGGAAAAGTTCTACTTTCCGGCCTAGACCGGAAAAGTAATCGGTATGATATAGAGCGTCTGGAAATCGACAACTTTCCGGACGCCTCCCAGTGCTCGAAAATTGAACTTTCTGAGCGAGAATAACAAAAATAACATTTTTTCACGGAAAGAGATATCGAACGATGCTGGAAGTACGAATCGCTCGAGTAAGATTTGTTTTCGTGCAAGTTCATTGTAGTCTTGTTGTGATTATTAAGTCAGTGAACGGGCGCCTATAGCCGGTCAATCGAAGTCGCGATCCTCGCGAGGAGCGTAACGCGACGAGCGCGAGCGCGAGCGCTTATGCCACCAATGGGGTGATTGTGCGAACGCGCTCACCTCTGCTTTCGACGTCGTGTCCCGTCAGATAAGTGAAGTGGCACACACCGTGCGTAAGAGTATTTCCAGAGTTCGTCGACCGCTCTGCTTCCCGCGACTCTTCGTCACATCCATACGAATACGAAAAAAAAAAAAACAAAATGCATGCATTTGTCTAATACACTGTAGCGTACGATAAAAATTCAACAAAATATTCGCAATTGATTTATTTGTATTCCTTGTATAAAATTTTCTGTAATTTTAATCAGACTATCAATGAATTCGTGTTCGAAAAATTGAATCGTCATAAACGAAATTTTTTCGAATCACCTTTTTTTTGTTATTATATACGGAAATGTTGCAAAAAATAAATTGCTAAAGAGATCACGTCTTTTGCGGTTTATTTATTTATTTTTATCGCGCATCGTGTGTTTCGATTAAAAGAGAAGGATAAGTGGGACGAAATTGGTTGAAATGCACTCGAGCTATATTGAAAAATGGAGAAAATGCAATTTTGTCCGGGAGCCGTGAATGAGGTGCACAGTAGAAGTTCTAAAAATTAGAAAGGTGGGGATTCCTTGCGCGGAAGCTTTATGTGTACCAGGAGAAGAGACTTTTACAGCTCTTCCGAGTCTCCTCGACGATTCCGTTTGAAAAGGAAATTCTCGTGACACATTCGTTTTTATCGTCCACTCGTCTTCCCTCATCTCTCTCGCGGCTTCTTCCTCTTATTCTTCCCTGTGACTCTTCTCTCTCTTTTCCTTCTTCTGGAACGTACGCGGTCACGAATCTCCGATGATCGTGTATACGCTCCCCCTCTTTTCTCTTACCCGCGAGTTATACGGAAAGTCGGCAAGCACTCTGCTCCGCATACGAGGCATTGACCCTGTCCCGCGTACGAGCACACGTTCTCTATTTCGCGCTCTATACGTACTAGGGTGGTCCAAAAAAAATGACTAATTTTATTTATCCACTGACACACGTTTAATATCTTCGGAATGATAAAAAAAGACGCCACACCAAATTATTTCAGCCCTTTAAAAAAATTTTTAGAGCGATTTTCAATTTTTCATTTCCCATTTAGAATTTTGTAGCTCGATAACAAAGTGACTTATATGTATGTCCTTTACATAATTTTGTAGAAAATTTGACGCTCTACAGAATAGATCTCGTGTAATTTTTCGATAAATTGACTCCTTCCAAAGTTATTCAAGACTGTTGAAATTGTGCAAAAATTCACCTTTACAGGTATAAATCTGTATAACCCCCGTAAAATATTATGGATTTTTTTGGAAAAAATTTCAAGTGATACAAAACCATGTCATTCGATTAATTTTATAACTTGAGAAAATTTTTTTTTTACTAAAAAAGGCTCTATAGCAATATTATCACATGTACAATACCATAACTTTTTTATATAGACGAATATTGAGGTGAGTTATTTTTAAAAATACTAAATAAATACAAAATTTTTAGTACATTTTTTCGCTGTATTAATTAGTGGATATATTTACATTATATTAATTTTATACAGATTTACACATGTAAAAGTGAATTTTTACGCAATTTCTACTTTAATCTTGAATAATTTTTGAAGCAGTCAATTAATCGAAAAATTACAAGAGACCTTTTTTGTAGAGCATCAAATTTTCTACAAAAATATATAAAGGCATATATGTAAGTTACTTCGCTATCGAGCTACAAAATTCTGAATGAAAAAAAAATTTTCTAATATTATTTAAATGGGAAGTAAAAAATTAAAAATCGCCATCTCTAAAAAAATTTTTAAAGGGCTGAAATTTGGTGTGACATTTTTTTTATCATTACGAAGATATTAAACGTGGGTCCGCGAAAAAATGAAATTAGTCATTTTTTGGACCACCCGAATACGCACACCCATACATCGACGACTTCAAAAAATTTACTTCAAATCCAACAATAGATCAAAACCATAGAGAAAAAAAGCACTAGAATAAAAAACAGTAACAATAAAATTAGATATAAAAATTTGTATATAAAATCATCATAACTCAATAACTCAATTTGTTATCAATAAATATAATTAACCTTGCTGTAAATTCTTCTCATAAAAAGGGAAGAAAGAAATGTCTAGAATAATCGTTAACGACTGAATATTTTCTAAGTATAAAACGAAATATATTTAGGACGAGTGTGTGGATAAAATATATTTAATTCTTCGCATCAATAATCAGCACAGTTATCACTTTTGTTCGGCAAAATCTCCGATACTTTTCTCTCGGTGTAGAATCGCAGAAAAAAGTTAATCAGAAATACCATTTTGATGAGCAACGTAAGAAACGTGTGGAATATATTTCGAACATGAAATAGAAAGCCGAAGATCGTAGAGGAATCGCGGACAGCGAGGTAGAAAGAAAAAAAAAACAAGAAAAATCGTGAGTCGATGTCCGAGCCGAAGATAACGGGTGTTCCAAGGGGAATGTGGGACGAACCGGAGTTTCCGGTGAGCCCTTACGTAAGTATCATCAGGGAAAATTTTCAAGCCCGGAAGAGCCCAGAGGCAGCGTTTACGAAGCAGACGTGAGACTCACAATACAAATAAACGAGCGAAACAGAAAATTCGAGCGATACCATCTTAAAAGCGTGCTCCCTTCGGGGTTTCCCCGTTCCCAGGGGAAAAGAGAAAAAGGGAGAGATAATGCGAAGGTGTTGAACGTATAACGAGGGAAGCTCGCGCCGGATCTTAAGATTAAAGAAAAATGACGAACGCGCGTTGATTATTTATTATATATTTCGCTTCTATTCTCTTCTCCATTTTTCTCATTGAAGGAACGATAACAGGAAAAATGAGTGTATACACATTTAAACGTATAAAATCCATTATTTTTCTTTGTGAGTTAATTTATAAAGAGAATAAGCGAGCTTGTGCGCGAGGAGCGAGAGAGCGAGTCCCGTAAGCCATCACGAACGTATAAACGCATTTGTGATTCACGTTCGTCTCGACGGGCTCGCGCACACGCGTCTCGATATGTGTGCGCGTTTCGGTATATACATTATTCTAGCTGTGTTCTTGAAAGAAACGGTATTTAAATTTCGAAATACGCGCGTATACATGAACGGTGTTTCACGCGGTCAACGCTGTCTTCGAAATTCAGGGTTTAATGAACTTTACGAGTTACAGGCCAGGTTATAAAATAGATATTATATATCGCCGAGCATGAAATTCTCTTCTCTACGTGCCATTTACACGCGCCGAGATTCATCAGTAAGGTGAGTGGCAAAGAGGAATATGAGCTGTCAAAATATTTGATTTATCGAAAAGAAACATATGAAGGGATAAGAACAAGATTTTTGATAAAGATGAAATCGTTAATTGGGTCGATCGATCCAAGCTTATTATTTTTTTTTGTAGCAAAAATAATTTTATAACATGAAAACATTTAAAAAATATTAACTACTAGCAGATTATAGTGGCTCGGGCGCTTCGCGCCCTTGCGGCAATAAGAACACTTATCCAAAATCCGGTTTTTTTGGATTGTTTAGAATGAATTC
>JAPYYW010000336.1:0-61269 GCA_030522545.1 Cremastinae sp. A BG-2022a | reverse complement strand
AATGTTTTCAAAAATTCAAAAAGTTATAACTTCAAAATGGCTGCGTAATAAGGGCTGAAATTTTCAGGGAATTTTTTTTTGACGTACCAAATGTATCCTAAAAGTTAAAAAAAAATCGAAGGGGGTCGAGGTGTAACCGAGGCTATATTTGGTGGAATCGCTCATTTATAATTGTATATATATGAAAAATTATAAATTATGGACACAATGATATCTTTTGAAAGGGATTAGCACAGAATGAGAAAACGAGACTTTTTGTCTAGTTCAAGAATGAACATTTTTGCAGAAAACGGAAATAGGAAACGCGAATTTTCGATAAATTATCGAAGATTATATATAGAGTATTAATTTTCAGCGTTTCACCGATCATTGTTCCAAGATATCAAACAATGATGACAATTAATATATTAATTGTACATTATTGTTTTACGTTTGGCCTGTGATAATTGCGTTTGTTGAAAGCAAATTTTCATGGGCTAGTGATGGCATCGTCCAATTTATCACAGATCTTTCTCTTTTCCTCTCTTTTGCTCTCTCTCCCTCTCTCTTTCTCTCTCTCTTTTTCGCTGTTTTCGCAATGGTCGATCGCGATTCTAATTAAAATTATCCGTCATACGCGGTAGCTCGGATTTTCCTGTTTGAATTTTCGCTTCACGGTATTTCCGTAACTGGATTAATTTCAGTTCCCTCGATCATTTTCCCGGACAGAATCATCAACTCTTCAGATCGAATATATACTCCTGTTGATAGTAATCTGACCCCTTTTAAATTCGAGTATAATTCACTTGTCGTTTACTTATTATTTTTTAAAAGTTTAATGAAAATCACATTTGCGTATTTTAACTTTCATCGACGATTGCAAATAATTCGCAATACCAAATAATTTTTAAAAATCGTCACAAATTAATTAATTATGTAACGCATCGTGATCGTTTATTTTGCACCATGAAATTAATAATTGTTTATTTTTTATTACTTATTGATAAAAAAGTTGTGATATCAGATAAAAAATAAACAAAATAAAAACAAACTGATAACAGATTTCGTGATACGGAAATCGGATAACTGACTCAAAGGAAAATAGTGTAAAGTTGAAACTTCTAAATAAGTGTGACTATTGTTGAAAAACTGAGAAAAAGGAACTTTCGAGATGAGTAATTCTGGTGCTATTCCTCTCATCCTGGCAAAAAAGGAACAGATCGTCGAAGGCAAGTATTTACATTCATAAATATGTAGATTAAGTGTACGTATGCCATTCTTGTCATTCTCAATATTTTGTTAAAACAATTCTGAGAAGCCGACATTTTTTTCTTTTTCTTACTTCAAAGTTGGTTTTCCTATCTGAAACTTTCTGATGAATCAATAAAAAAAACATATCAATAAAGTAGTTTTGTTCAAAAATCGTTTTTACAGTTTTTTATTGATATATTCATAAACCTTTTTTAATGCAATATGCATTTATGTATTAAATGTTTTACAAGATTTCATCATGCAGAATTCGAGATATTTAAAATCATGACATTTTATTATCTCATAAAGCACGTGTCTCTTACCAATACTTGGACTTCTAAATATAGGGAAGATTTTTAAAATCTTACACAAAGTTTTTTACATTAGGCTTAAAATCCCATTAGTTTTTCGGAAAAAATCATGAAATTTTGTTTTTCCAATTTTTGTACATACGTAACCTTAGATGACTTCAATTTTGGAGTATGCTTTTCTTCATTTTCTCATTGAATTGAAACTAGAAATATATATAGTACAAAAAAACTAATGGAAAACAAAACTTTTCGATGTACTGTCAACAAAAAAGTTGAGAAATTTTTCTGCTGACATCAGAAGGGTTTCCATTTGTCTGCTCGGAAAGTTTAGGATTTTGATTAATCGGGAATTAATTCCCACTCAGTCCCACTCAGTACGAGATTTGGGGTCGGAGAATTGAAGAATTTCGTCATTAAAGCGTAATGTTGACGAAAAATCGATATTCGCATACTCATCAACTTTTTTTCTAGAAATCTCAACTTTTCCTCTTTTATTCTTCTCTGATGATAAATCGCTACAATTTTGTAACATTGTTACTCAATTTATCTACTCATTAACTTATTAAAGATCTTCTGCTTGCTTGGAAAATAAATCAGAGACTGAAATATAAATACTAAATTATCTAAAAGACGTCTCATTCAAAATGACAAAGAATTATTGATCACTAAAGGAATATTCATAAATCAGCTTTGAAAATAAAATTAACATGTGTACACGTGTAAATAACTTTTTGCACAAGTTAAGATTTTTATGAAAACATTCGTGCTTTAATTATTTAAACAATCATTAAACAATGATTAAAGTTGCCTTAAAATACTCAGAAACGATTTAATGCTGCTCTAAAAATTTTTTAAGGTTTTTATTACTAGTTTAATACTAGTTTAATGCGATTTTTAATAAGATAGAAAATACTGAGGTCACGAGACGGATTTTTTCCGTCATATAAGATCTCTTTACTGATGAACTTTAGAATCCGTTCGAGTTTTTTTCCATCGTAAAAGTGATCTTCGAGAAAATCCTTTCTCGCTCAACACAAAATTCCAATTTTCCCGTATTAAAAACTTTATCTCATTTTCATCAATCTTTTTTATCTCATTTTATGTCGTGATTTTTCATTTAATTGTTTAAAAAAAATCCATGAAAAAATTTAAAGAGTATTGGAAGAGCTTTTAGCCATTTTTTGTTCCATTTTATTATAGTAATCGTTCAAAGTTTGATACGTCTCTGCAGCGTGTTCTGTAGAATTATAAAATCAGGATGAACGTCCGGGGAATTTCGGTGGGACAAGCTCTCTCGTCATATTTGCTTAAAAGAGGATTAACCGGCGTGAATTGTGTCAGAATTCCTTCCGGAGTAAAATCCTCCTGTCTTCCTCACTTACATTTAAATTTTCAAACTTTGCCTATAATTGCAGAATATTCCAGACACTTTTAGATTTGAATATTGCCTATTAAAAGAGCGCACGCATAATAGTATATGTTGGGGCATATGCTTGGATTTTAAATTATAACAAATAACTATAATTTCGGTATATCTGTTATACTTGAAATGAAGATGAAGTTAAGATAAATAGTGTACAGTTATACAAGAAAAAAAAATACTTTGTTTTATTTATTTAAAATTAAATGCCTAAGTTTTGATATAGGTAAAAGGACAATAAAATAATTGCTATCCACATATCCTTACATGGTTTACTACAAGAAATTTTTTTTCACGTTACAAACTAAAAACCATAACTAAATTTCGGTCGAACACGAAACACCTCCGTTTGCAGACGACGTGACAATATTAAAAATTTCTTTTGGGGTTTATAATAAAAAGTAGATTATTGTTAAATTTTAATTCAACTTTTCTGCGTATTCTTAAAGAAAACTTAAAAAATTTATAAAATTCTAACGAGTTTCTAAATGAACAATCTCTTTTTCCGAAATGATATTCGTATATATGGGAGAGTTGAGGCCGCGCGTACTTTCTCATATACCTTTGAGAAAACTTGAGAAAAAAATTCTAGAATTCTCTGTAACCATTTTCTAAATGAACGAGTTCTTTTTCCGCAATTATATTCGTGGAAGAATCAAGGCGTGTACTTTGCTATGTACTTGAGAAAACTTTTCTTAGACGGTAAAATCAATTGGGTGGAAAGACGCTCGGAGGCTTGTTCGCTGGCTTGGAACTGAGCCCTCGTGCGTTCCTCCGCATTGCGTATACGTTTCGAAACCCTCTGATATCTACTAAGATGCCCCCGAACGGAACTCGCCCTCTCTATATCGCATTTACCAGATTATTATATTTCCATCCTCTTGTCCCTATACACGCGGGATAATTGATTTCATCATTTACGGTGAATGAGCAAAGCAAACGAGACTTATTTTTCCCCCTTATTTCTCTCTCTCTCTCTCCCTCCCTCCCTCTCTTTCTCTCGTTTTATTTCCTTTATTTCCGAGTTTCCTCCCCAAATTATTGCACACGGAAAACTTTTTCTTTGCCATTGTTCTTTTTTTCTCCTTCTCAACTCTCTTTTCGTTTCTCGTGTTTCTCGCGGGAACGCACATGGTTTTTTTCCGATTCTGCTTTGTTTTCTCCTACTCACTGACGAGGAAAAATCTACTTTCGTCCTTCGCTTCACGAAAAATATATATTTTTCTTTCGTGTTTACACCATCCTGAGCTTTCCGATAAATCTTTCTTCTTGCTCACCTTTCTTCTTCTTCTTCTTCTTATTCTCCTACCTCCCCCCCCTCCTCCCCATCTCGGCCTGAATACGAAATCTTTCTCTCTTTCTCGCTCTCTTGCTGAGATTTATCCTCGTAAGTCTTACATCGGGAGCGTTCGCTTCGTCAGACACGGCAAATGCGAATCTACGTTCAATACGATACACGGGAAATGAGAGAAAAAAAATGAAAAATAGCAATTTTTTTCATATACATCCATCGGTGAAAAAACAGGTTATTACTATTATTATTAGAGTCAGATTAGAATACAGAGAGGGAAGTAAAAATAAATAATAACCTTATTTTTAAAAAACCTCTTTTTGAAAAATAATATATGCTGGATGTATTTTTATTTCGATATTTCATCGTGGAAGAATCGATATTTGTATAATACTGTGCTATTTTATACAAATATCTGTTATTTCGCCTCGAATATGATCGCAAAAATATTTTGATACTTTTATATCCACATATAGAATCAAATGTGCTGCAAAATTATTTTTGCATTTTAATATCATAATATTTCTAATTAATAATTGTTCATTAGCCAATGAATTTATGATTATACAAATAAAAAAAACTGCAAATATTGATATTATCGTTAACAAAGATGAATGCAATAAATAAAGGATAAATAATTTTCAAAAAATTAATACATATATATAAAAAATTCGAATTGAATAAAGATTCGTATTTCTATTGTACGTATGTTTTAATTAGCTTTTAAATAGATTTATGATAAAGTGTAAAAAATATATTTTGCTCAAGAATTTTGTATGTACCTTCTTTATTGTTTTATTATAATCGGTACAAAATTAATTATTTTGAAAAAAAAAGTGAAACAAGTGGAGTAGACGTTATTTGGTCAGACGCGTATAAGAGTTTACGTGGAAAGGCCCGTATTCGTTTTATCTCGTATAGTAAGTCCATCGATTCTATTGATAGCAGAATCTGCAGAATTCTCTCTCTTCCTGTCTCTCTCGGGTTTTACACAATATGAGAAGTGGCATTATAGAGCGCGCACACACGCTTGGAGCTCACGAAGCAGAGTCTCGCGGGAGATTCCAAAACGATAAAACTGTATAAGCGTTATTGGTCGCTGCTTCTGGAACACACTTTGAGTTACACACCACTTTAAGGCTCGTGTTCCAAATGCCCTTTTGCTCCCATCGGTATAGCGCCAAATACAGTGTGTATAGCATACAAATTTCGCAATCGATAAACTTTGTCGTCTCTTTTTAAATACATTTGCCACAAAAAATCCATAAAACACACTTAACGTATGATAACCTTCTTTTTTTTTCAATTCATTAAAATATAAATATATTTCAAAATTCTCAATAACTTATTTCATAAAATTGAGAATTAATATAATCTTTTTTGTCATTCTATTTCTGTTTATTCTCTATTTGTTTCATGATTGAAACTCAATCATGAAATACATTGAAAAATATAAAAGATACACAGTTTTTAACTTAAGTGAAAATATATAAAATAAATGAAAGTTTTTTTTAAATTTATTATCATCGTTAGTGGCTTTTTTAAAATTCTCTGACTTTCACAAATATACATTTTTGACGAAAGCAGAAATACCAACGATAATGTGTAATTACCATTTTTTGTTTATTTGTTACTACAAAAAATAATTTAAAAGACTGCATAAATGGAATTTGTTATTTTTCAAGATTCAACATAACATACGATGAATTTCAAATGGAGATATGGCGGAGTTTGATGCTTTTTAACTTTACTGTAGATATAAACGCGAGTTCGCACACTCGTGCAGACATCCGTGCTGAAAATATCCTTGTGCAAGTCGATATCATTTGCTATCGGGCGGATCGCATAACGTTACTTTATCTAACCAATATCCTCCTCAAAGGGAAGCAAAACGAGACAGATATTTCGCCAGTATATTTTAACGCTTCTTCTCCTTCCTTTCTCATCTTTTTATTATTTTTTAAACTCCTCGTTCATATCTTTCCTTCTCTTTTTTCCCCATTTTTCTATGACACATATGGTCACTATATATTTTTAACAGTGCTTTACCTCTCAATCTTTATCATATTTTTGCGAAAACTGTTTGAGGCAGTCATATGGCATAGAAGTGTATATTTTTTTCAACAGTGCTGTGTCGCTTAATGTGCACCGAATTTTTGCGAAAACTGTTTGAGGCAGTTGTATCACATTGGAGTGTATTTTATGGTTGCTACGGAGACTCACTATATGAATTAAAGAAAAAAAATTATATATTCTGTAATTTAAAAAAAAAAACTAACAAAGCTCTCCTTGACAAATTTTGAGATTTGTATTTATGTGCAGTGTGTTTAAATGAAATAAAAATGAAAATAAAGTGAAATCACCGTAAACTGTAGATGTTTCAGTATCAAAAAGCACATTATTACAATAAATGAACGATGACGGTTGGTTTTTGAGTTATCTTTTTAATGAAATGTAGGTGTTACTTGAGGTACTTAAGTTACCAATATACTTAAGTTTAATAAAAGTATAAATTAACTCTAAATATCATGTATTTTTTGCATAGACTTTGATATGACGACATAACTATTTTGATTGGCGATGACATTTTGTGTGTTTGCAATATCCTTAATTAACCGGAAAATGGATCAAATATCGATGAATTCAAGTAGGTCTTGCAACAATTATATCTGATGATCGTCATCAAGTTTGATGCATTCGTCTCTTTTCAGTCCAAGTTTCTCTCTCGTTTTCTCTCGTTCGCTGTCTCCCAGACTGCTCGTTAACATATTCATTAGATTGATCAGCATATTCAAGGCTTCATTTGCAATTTTAGCGCGGAATCACTGTCATCGTCACCTTTCTTCCATCCGTCTCTATACACCCTTCTGGCAACTTTACTCCAAGTTTACCCTTGTCTCTTACCAATCAGCAATCCCACGAACTTGGACTCAATTAGCATACTTTGTCCAATTTTCACTACTTTTTAGGATACAACTTATTCCCATGGATTTATTTATATCTCGCAAGTATCTTCTACCTCGAATACTTGCAACAATTAAATTTTTATAATTGAGAAACAGTACAAATTTTTCAATCCTCTCTTTTATGACCCCTAAAGGACATAAATTCCGAATACTTTAAAAGCTGATATTTATTTTTAAGTTTTAAATAGAAATGAAATGCTTACGAAATACATTTCAGAGCCTAACTTAAGTTTCTGTTCAGTGGATACAAGTATTAATTTCTTAAACGAATAGTTGCTGATAACCAGTAGAAAGCGTTTTTATTTATAGTATAATTTAATCGATTCTGTAACATATTATGTTTAATTTTAGATTTATACCTAGTTTCATAATGAAATTTTGATAAATTTAAATGTAATTTTTTATTATTATACGATTCTTCGATTATGAGCCAAATTTCAACGTAATTATAATTTTTCTTCATGGGATATTTAAAATTTGGTTTAGGAGGAAGAAGTTTTGAGGGAATATATCGCTATTCGCGTGTACGACAGAGATGAAGGATGGTAGAAGGGAGAAGAAAAAAATGGTTTCGCGGTCCAGGAGGTCGGTCATGGCAACTGCCACGAGAGATTTTCATGAAAAACCACGAATATTAACGACTACCCACCATTAAGGTACAAACCAGGGTTTGAAAGGTCGGCTGAGAGCACTCGGGACTTTGCTGAGCCCGAAAGAGAGCTAAAGAGAGAGAGAGAGAGGGAGCGAAAAAAACGTCCTCTCACCGTGGATGAGTATGAGTTTGAGTGGGTGAGCAGTCACACGTGAGCTTCGTTCCCCTACAAAATAATGCAGACTCACTTTTACCTCTTCTTTACATTTTTGCCTCCCTCCACTACATCTTTTTTCCACTCTCTTCATTTTTCTTCCTCTCTTATCCTCTATATCCCCTTGGTCCTTCGAAAAACTGACTGAAAAAGAAAAAAAATGTGAAAGATTTATTCGATATATTTTTTCGATGTGTACACTTAATTACAAAACTTTTGCCTTGAAGAGGAAAATTCTTTTTCTGTCTCTTTGTCATCGTCGTGTACATGAGTCAACTATAAAATTCAGGCTTACGCCTTCCTCGTCTCTGATAACGAGCAGAAACTCTTTCCTCCTTCTTTGTTATTCCAGACTCGAAAAAAAATTGTGGGTTCCTTTATTTTTATCTCTCAAATATCACAATGGCTCTCATGTGGATCAAAATTATGATACGCCACTAGCAGTATTTTTGCCAGCGCTACTTCTGGATCAAAAGTTATTATAGCAGTCATGACACGCGAAAAGAAAATTCAGAGATATTTTTTTATAAACATTCTAATCGTATTTTTTCAATGAATTTCATATGCATCTTTACTCTATGTACAATTATCAATTTGAAACAGAATACTCGTATTGAACATTTGCCAATTAATTCTAATGAAATCAACAATTTATTTAAAATTATTTGCCATATAAACATTAAAAATAATTTGCATACTTTTTCAACGAATTATTAATTAGACATCATAAAATGTTTGTAAATGAGTTTTTCATGAAAATATATATACAAATTTTTTTATAATTGATGACACAATAGTCTTGCAAGTGCCTCTTTCATTTTTTTTATTGATGAATGACAAATAATAAGATAAACGACGAGACAACTGTAATCTCGAGCGTGAAAAATGTTCTATCCGTCAACGCTTTTTTTTCTTACACGCGTATTTTTTTCTTCCAACTTTTATCCGCGATTAACAGACCGGGTGACAGACAACAATCGCTTCGACGAGGAAACAAAACGTTGCGACGATTGCATAAGCCCGGGAGATGGCGGAAAATGAAGGGGAAAAAGGAGCAAAAGCAATAGTGGAACGAAAAAATGGGAAAAGAATGAAACAGGATGAAAGAGCGGAAAAAATTTTAACGCTCAACGAGAAAAAGAGAAGAGAGAGGGAAAGAGAGAAAAAATAATGAGAGAGAGAGAGAGGAACAAGTGGAAAGGAAAATGGAAAAATCCTGGATAAACTAGAAAAAATAGACGTGACACTTGGAACGTGTTCTCATTGTGTAATCGCCGTTTTTTTTTTCGTTTCGTACATGGAAGTGACTCAGGCCGTATGAGAAGAAAGAGAGCAAGAGAGAAGAAACGAGAAAAGGAAAGAAACTAAAGGGAAAATGAGAGGCAGAGTAGAATCGGCTTACCCAAGAGATTACATGAATACAGTGAAACGTACCGACTAAAAGGAACCAACGAATTCATCTGCTCCTGAAGAGAGAAAAAAAAACAAAAATTGGAAAAAAAACGTTTTTTTGGAAAATAAGAAATGTTTCGGGATGGTTTTACGTTTACTTTTATTTTTTCAATTAAACGAAACGAATGTAAGACAATAAACGTCCCAGGACTTACATTTGTAGAAGTATCTGTACAACTTCATTTATTTAAGAAAATTATCTACATACTTAAGATTCTCGGTAAAATTGTTACTTGATAGTAAACCCATCTCGTGGTTTATTTTCAAGTATTTGCAAATGATTTTATTCAAATAAGTATACTAAAATATTTTAATATGCAGATGTCTCAGTAGCTCAACATATCTAAACTGACTTTGTAACATTGAACGAGTTTATTCCAACAGTTGGAGTCTATAAAAAAATCCTTATTTTTATAAAAAAAGAGGGTTCAAAGATTGTAGTAGAATTTTTACATTTTTTGCAGCTATACATTCAGATTTATTATACGTGTGTAAATTTTTTGCACGTTGTTTAAAATATGAAAATTAACAGCAGAGGAATATTTGTCCCTTTTGTTTAGCACGGTATATGCCAATGTTTTTAGTCTTGTTCCTAACTTCGGTACAATATTATAATATTTGATTATTCATTCATCTTCTCGTTGCTTCGATTCTCATCTGACAAATGTCCCGTTAATATCAGGAAATGGGAGGAATAAAATGAATTTGTCCAGCAATTTCACAGAATGAAATACACGCTTCGCTACATTTTCCCGGCGTAATATCATTGTTATTGTTCATGCAAAATTGGCTACCGCCCGATGATAAAGGGCGATAACTCATCTCTGGGCGACGCCAACTTTTCTCTGCCGCTTTTATCGCCAACTCCGAGTCTTTCGCTTTTCATCTTTGTGATGCTTCCTGTGCGATTTATAACGGCAATTCGCGGAAAATAAGTTGTAAATTTGCGTAGGTGCACTTTTACACGAATATAAACCCGCCGTACCTCTAAACTCCGAACCGCATCGCGTACATACAACTTTCGAAATAATCCCTTTTACCAAAACGCGAATTATAACTTTGTTGCAAACTGCCAATAATTATAAAGGTATCTATGTATAGAATTCAAATATTATCGAGTTTTTCATTTTTACTGGAACTTTGAATTTCGAATATTCTAAAACAAGACTAACAAATATTCAATACCGTTTTGAAATGTCCTATCTTTATTTTTTCTCCAATTATATTTCTACAATTTATCGTGGATATTATTTCTATTTATTATTTCGACGAGCCCGTGAACGAGCGAGACGTAATTTTACGGACACGAAAATTCGCGTGTCCCTTCTATTTTATTACGCCCTCATCCCTTTGTCACGCGGAGGTTTAAATCTTTTCGGCCCCAGAATCCTCGTTATTTCTCACCGCAAATAAATCCGATTCTCTCTACGGCGCTTCTGCAACGGAGCCCGGGATTTCCCCCCAAGATCGATGCAAACACTTATCGCCTCCATCGATCAACCGGATATATTTGGTTTGATATTCTCCACTGCAATCGTGAACCGTAAACGAAGAAATCTGTCCTCGTCTACCGGCAGTTTCATCAAAAAATTTTATTTCATTATTTTTTTATTCATTTTTTTCTCATTCTAAGCTTTTTATTTTTCTTATCAGTATCTCATAACTTGTTACTGCTATAATCATCATATATTAAAAAAGACATGAGGCCTCTAATCGATTCATCGAAATAGAGCGCATTATGCGGAAAATATTGACTTTTGACTAATCTCTACTCACTAAAAAAAAATTCAACATGCAATGTTTTGGAAATAATGACCTTGATACTAAAATCATTCATTTTGTCTTGCAAAAATTTTCAGGAATTACCCATTATAAAGTCAATTTCGTCGAGGACACGAAAAGTTATCGCCACTTGAAATTTTGAGATTTTCCTATTTTCGATTCTCGAAAAATCAGGCTGGAGGTCCTCGACATGCTAAATTTCTCAGCTCATGTGAAAAAAACTTGCAACACAATTTTCTATTATTTATATCCAATATACCTGGACAGATATACCTGAATAGTTCGGAGATCGTAAACATAAAAAAAAAGGGAACATTCGTCGAGCGTAACGAGGAAAAAAAATTTTCAAATTTTCGTTAATCACTCTGTCATTATTGTTTCCATGGTGATCGGTCGAGTTCGAGTGGAAAACCCGATTAAGGCCTTAATTGTTCTGTTTTATGACGCTATTTGGAATCAGTAGGCCGGAATAAAGTGTCGGGGTAAGACGTGTCGGGTCTTAGAAGGTAGTTTGTTACCATTTCGTTGCAATTTGTGTCAGCAATTGAGTGTCAGCGTTATTTTCAATCATACGAAAAGTAAATAGTGTAAATATAATATTCGATGGTCCGATTTTAACTTGATTTAAAAAAAAATAGAAAAAATATTGAGTTTTGTATGGTGTGGTGAATAAAGTGGTGAATATAAAGTGTAAGGCCAACGGAATATATTGCGCAAATAATTAGAGAGATTCGCATCGTCTGTGAATGAATGACCCTTGATAAAGCTGATTTCGTCAAGAGAAAGGTAAGACATTGCAAATTAAAATTTTCATGGATCCACAAAACCCATTGGGACTCACCGAATTTCTTGAAATTTTTTTTATTTCGATTTTAAGAGCCTATTCGATCAGAAATTTCTTGTAGATAACGAAAATATTAATTATTCAAGGCGAAATTCAAGAATTCATATTGAATGAGCCAAAAAATTGACTTTTGGATCAGTTTTATTAATTTTTCTAGATTAATTCTTGCATTGCGCCCCGTATAGGTAATATTCTTGTTATCTACAGAAAATTTTACGATCAAATATTCTATTTTAAAAAAGACATGAAGCTCATAATCAATTTATCGGAATAGAGCGCATTATGTGAAGTTGTATATGAATTATGCGCCTAGAAGAATTGCAAAATATCAATTCAAACATGTTGAAAAGAAAAAAGCGGTCGCGTTGCTGCTCGTTATATTATAAAATGGAGATTAAAGTTGAATGAAGTGTTGGAATCTTTTTCGCTGTATATATGAAAGCGCAAAAGCGACCCAATTTTTTCTCGAATAACTTTCATCGTTGAGCGCGCTTTCGCTTCTCTCTTCTCATCCCCTACAGTCTTTCGGACACCACATGGAATGAGATATCAGAAAAAAGTAATCAAAGATACGGAATTAACAATAAAAAATAAACAAACAGTATTAAAACTTTTTGTCCATTTCTTATCTGTTGTCGAGTGTAAAAATAAAGATAAAACTTTCTCGAGGTCAATTCAAACACTTTTTTTTATCTTCGCCCTACATTTCTTTTGTGAAACAAAAATCAAACAAAAAAGAAAAAATAAACTCTGGTTCTTAAAATGCAAAACTTTGATAAGTTCTGACAAATTTATATATTTTCGTCGTCAATCCAATTTTTTAATTGAGGTTGTTTAATCAGTTCGATCAGTAAAACACTTAAGAACATAGTTTTCATAACTCTCACTAATAAAGTCGATTATAGTATTTTTAAATAAACTTCTTAATTACACGGGGATGTACTATTTCTAAATTGTTTACCTCATCCATTTAGATATAAGTGGGATAAAAGTGCATTAAACTTCTGGTTAATTGTATTTATATAGTACATTGCGTTGAACCTAAATTTTATATACAAACAGTAGAATACTCAATTGCTACACAATATATTCTTCTTTAATAAAATTAAAAACTAATCGACGATTAAACAGTTTCGAAAAATTTCGGCCAATTTTTTGATCAATCATCAACAATTTATATATGAGTTTGGAAAAAACATAGATTATTGAGGCGATAAAAAAAATTCAATTGAAAATAAAAAACGTATTAACTTTATGAAACTGCTTATACCATTTGATAATGAGGAAAGTCAATTGAGCAACTTTCCAAGAGACATTATTTTTTCAATGTACCTTATTTACTACGAATTATCCACGCACTTTCTTGATTCATCGAAAAGCTTCAAGTGATTTAGAATACCAAGTAAGCATCAATCAGAAATTTTTCTTGAAAGACAGTCAATTGACCACTGAGTGTATAGCAGCTTTTTTTAAGTTCTCGATTAAGATCCAAAAGTAGTTTCTTTACTTTGATGCTTCAAGTCATGAAATGTCTCAGAACTATTTGATAAAAAATGATGTACTTTAACCAACTTTAGATGTTTTAGGATTAAGGGAGTACATATTTCAGGGACACCCGACATGCAAGACATCTAGGCCTTGCGAATCGATAGAAACCTTTCTCTCTCTTTTTTCCTCTCCGGATATGCACGCGTGCACACGTTCGACCTCCGAAGTATACTCCGATATTTTATACATCGAAGACCGTGCGATGTACTCGTTAATTGATTTAGTGCATGTATACACACGCCTATGGGATGCGTATAAAAGCTTCAACTTTCGCATGTACTCAAGTGTGTACATTAAACGAGATATATCGGCTGGAACCTTTAGATGGAAGGCTTTTACCATTTTTATTGCAAAATTAAAACAACACAGGGTGCCCTGCAACAATAAGGCATGGCTTACTCCGAATCAAGACTCGGGAAAATTGTTCAAATATTTTTCGATATCGAAGATTACAAGATTTTTTGAAACATTCTCGTTTTTTTCATGGCAAATATATGCATGGGTGGATGATGGTGCAGCTTGCGCAGATAGAGAAAAGTTTTGAGTCTATATGAATACATATCTTTCGTTGGTATAGGTATATTCCTATGGGAATGTGTCATACATAAAAATGTGAGCTCCGGTTGAATTGCAATGTGTTCTCATAAAACATTTATACACCCTCGAGGTACTCTTCTGCGTCTCTCGCTTCCTCCCCGGTCACTTTCGCGCTTACTGGTAGATTTTCGATCTACCTGGTGTCCTGGATATCAATTAATACGTAGATTAATTATTTTATCGTTTACCATAACAAAAACACATACACCAACATAGTAATATAATTATCGTCATCTGAATATTTTTTTATTGGATAAAAATTATTATTTATTTTAAATCGTAAACAAATTTTTATAGATTTAACCCTTCCGGTGTACATTATATTTTTTGAGACACTGTATGTGTGCAAATTAGGTCTTTCAGAGAGCAGTCGATTTTTTAGAGTGACTCAGACTTTTAAAAATTCTGAACAAATTATGAGTTACTTTTTAAACTGTCTACTACAAGACTACATAGTTAGTAAAGTCAAAAGTTTAAAAATATTGTTGATAAAAATTGAAGAATGGTATAACAAAAGCGGAAAAACAGAATTTCGTTTAATATAATCGTAACATCTACACTAAACTAATTCTAAAAAAATGATTTTAGGCTTTTATAAGTTAGACCATGAGCTTTTAAAACATGACTAATTTTTTTTTCTCATGAACACACGTTTGATACTTTCAGAAGAATTAAAAACGATTGCACATCAAATTTCAGCCCTTAAAAAATTTTTTTTGAGGTAGTGATTTGCAAGTTTTTATAAAAAACTTTTTATAAATATTTTTATAAAAAAATCATTGTTCATATTCTTTTTTAAGCATATACCTTCTCTAGAAGGTTCAAATCGGAAGATAAAAGGAGAGAAAATGCATATCTCAATAAAAAAAAAGCAATTTCCTTATACAACAAAGAAAAACATCTAGACATTTCTCTTCATATTCGTTGAATATAAGTACAAACGTGTTATGGTCGCGTGCTATCGATTCTGGTTGACCTTGCGGATGACACGTAAGATATAAATACGTATTTACGTATATACGAGTACGCGTGTGCACCAGGGGATAAAACATTGTGACAAAGTACGCGTATAACTATATAATTTAATGTAGTACACTGAGAAAAACCCTGACATGTGACTCCTTTGGAACCTGGGTCACGCCAGTATCCTCAGTATCTCAAAGAGTATAGTTATCCCTCAGTTTATAATTTCACGAGCCATCAATAAAATAAGACGAATTGACATAAAACTTACTTTAGTAGCTAAGGTAAACGTCCCAAACAGTTGAACATCAACTGAGAATTTTTCCACTTTTAAAAAATATTCATATACAAAAAATTTTACTAACTGAATATTATTTTATCGATTCAGAACTCGTTACGTATAAAATTGCAAACAATATTTATAGTAAAAAAGTACCGAAACTTTTATTTTTTAATTAATAACTTAACTTTAAATTAACTTAAATGTTAATTTTCCAATAGATGACGACCTAAATTGACGTAATCTCTGGTGTTGAACGAGCTTGTATCAATACTTGAATGCTTCGAAAAATTCACCTCTTGCGGTATAGGAAAAATAATCCATATGTTTATATTGAGAAATAAAATAATAATTCGAAAATTAAAAGTAACTTTTGGAACCATCAATTATTAGGACGTTTATTTTATATTCGACACAAAAGTTCAAACACGGAAATATAAGCACTATGTACGGTGACTCGATACAATACTTAGCCAACGTCGATTCTTTCATAACGTGAAAATTTTTCAGG
Source organism: Cremastinae sp. A BG-2022a (assembly GCA_030522545.1). Classification (NCBI taxonomy): domain Eukaryota; kingdom Metazoa; phylum Arthropoda; class Insecta; order Hymenoptera; family Ichneumonidae; species Cremastinae sp. A BG-2022a. The sequence continues at coordinate 45,268 of JAPYYW010000336.1, read as the reverse complement.
TTGGACTATATTTCTCAGTGTGTGTCACATCTTCATATTATACCATCAACAATGAAATATTTATATGATTGCTACATTTCGTACACCGGTGGGACAAAGATCATAATGATCTTGCCGTTGGTTACGATGTATTCTAGTTAGGCAATAAAACATTTTCACACGCACGACTGACGAGGTCGTGATAATGGAAAAAATGTGACGATTGTCATTAAGTTATAGCTTCGACAGTTCTTCATAGAGCGACGTGAATGACTGAATTGAAAACGTACGCAGATTACACTACTTGTATTTTATAAAGTAATTCATATAAATTAATTTCATAATCACTTCTAATGTGCCAAACACGTGAGTAATTATTTATTCATAAATTATAGAGAAAAAAAACATGAAAAATTAGATCGTCTACGACTCGAGAGTTGTCGAGAAGGCAATTTTCATGATTTTCACTAAAAAGTGACAATATAAGTATTGATATAACTTTATAGTAGAATCTGACATAATTATTTCTCAGTGCGTGCTTAAAAAATTAACTGTGTGGTAGAATAGTTGAAGCGAAAGAGAATGTTGTTTAAAAAAGAAGGTTCAACAAAAAACAAAAAATATTGGATATTTTTGCGAAATAAAAATGTTCTCCAGGATCTATTTTTCATCGAGTTGTCACTCGTTGGCAAGCTTACAAAATGGCCGATCAGCGTAAGAGCATGTGAGATGGAAAAAAAATAGGAAAAGGTGGACTTGCGAACAGGGAGACGATAGTTGCCGGAGAAAATTGTCCGCCATCGAGTTAAACCGATTATCGAGCAATATCCGGTTCGCAGGATCGGCCAGCGCCGAAAGGAGGGGGGAAGAAATTGGGCCAATCGGAGATCCGTTCGATCTACCGTGGGTCACGTGACTCAATAGGCGTGCAACTCCCTCCACTCGATTCCATTTTCCCTCCGCTATGCTCTTGCTTTCTTCAACAATTGACTCGTGTGCCACTTTTTCCACTGCGAAGGATATTCGCCGCGAACGCTCCTCTCTCCTCTTTTTTTTCATCTTCCATCCCCTAACGAGCCAATCTGCCAAATCGTCGGGAATAAAAAAAAAGAGAGAGAATTTCCCAGTACAGATAGAAAACGCTTTGAGTAAATTCACTTCTGAATATGGACTATTTTTCTTTCATTCGACTCTCTTCTTTGCATTTCGGTGCACGAGAGAAAAAAAGAATCGTGTTCGCGGAGTGTGTCTTTCGTGAAATTTTTTCAATTTCTAAAATGCAGCAGAGGCGAGAAGAAAAAGTGATAAAACCGCGAATCGCTATATATACGCCATGGTTGAAATGATTTTTAAAAAACGGATTTCGGTGACACATTTTAATTACTGCGAAAATTATATATTATATGAAATTCTTTTCAAGAATAACTTATTTGTGCGAGTCTCGAAAAATGGTCAAACGAAGGAAAGATCTGCATGTCAATGTCGGTTTCTGAATTTCCAATAACCTCGTTCCGAGGCGCATGCAAATCCAAAAAAAATCAAAAAAAAATGAAAGAAAGATGCAAAACGAAAGAAAAAAAAAGATTCTTATTTCCCGTCACACAGCGTCAAGATTTATAAAGTATATATTCTTTGCAAACTTTTGACTATATATGAGACGATCGGAATGGAAAAGAAAAAAAAAGGGTGAGGGGATAACTTCTTTTGAAAATGAACGCTGCATTGAGCGCGAATCCTTTTCTCTCGGAAGAAGAATGGATGAAGAATAAAATAGAAGTGAAAAAAAACGGAAAACGGCGGGAGAGAGAAGGAGAGAAATAAAGTGGAGAGACATTTCGCTTTCTGGGGAAATCACGCGGTCGTAAACTCAGTACACAAAGAGGTCAAACCAAGCGGGAATATTTATTTTTTCTTCTCTCGCTCTTTTTTTCATTCCTTCTTTCACCGTGATGAACGCGATTTGTATTCAACAAATGATAAAACATTATATATTCCGTATCCATTTTTTTCTTCGTCCTTCGAGTGGCGCGGAAAGCCTGATGGCGAGGAGAACGAAAGAGGAGTAAAAATGAAAAACCAATGTTGAGTTAACGAAGAAACGGGAGAGAGATACAATTCCAGGAGAAAGATGAACATTTTAGAGAATTAACGAAATTAAGTGAGGAGAGAAAAATTTTTAAAACGGTTTCTTACGTTTGATAAAGTTTTAATGCGGAAAAATCTGTAACCTAAAAAATCTGTATTAATAGTACAATTATAGACCTTTAAGGAGGTTGTAACTTCAGAGTAGTCAATACAACAACTATATTTGAAAATTAAAATTATAAAAAAATCTCAATTTGAAGAATGCTTTATTTTATTTACTTTTTTATACGAGATTCACTTCTATTAATGCGTTTCAGAAGAATAATGTTTTGAATTAATTTATACTTTAAAAAATTAGACACTGTTTTGAACGAATGCGAAAGAAGTTTGATACAGTGAACTGTCGATTGACATGATAAATTTTTCTTATTTGTTCGATAACCCCACTTTTTTGTCGATATCATTAATAATATCTCGTTAGGAACTCTATAGTGTATGCATGTGTTAATTGCTCAAATGAATACTCAGAGCCCATAAAAGTGAAGCAAAATTACTGTGTAAATTTATTGTCATTTTCAAATGTATTTTTCTTCACAGAAAATTCGACAACCTATATAAATTTTGTGCTTATTGGAAAGCTAATTTTATTTTCTATCGAATCATTATATTTTCAGGCAATTCTCCAGACTATGAATTCCGTTACAACCTCCTTAAGGAGGCGGGTAGTGACCAAAATCAAAATGCTATAAAAAATTGATAAAATTAAACAATTAATGATCTTTAGCGTCTAACATGTAAATACGATTTTTTCTTTTAATTCTTGAGTTGTGTCGAGCATTAAATATTGTATGTATGTATATGTATGTAAATCCTACCTCTGTGCATACAAACTTTAATATTGAATTATACAGGACGACTGAAAACTTTTTTATTTGATACTATATAAAGAAACTGGCTCGACAAATTTCATAAAATTCTGAACTTTTTCAAAATTCGTGTTTCTAATGTGGGATGAATTATCAGTTTAGATCACTCACCCTCCTTAAAATAGTATAATAACAAAATAATTTTAAAAATTCATAAGCAAAAGCTTTTCATTTCATAAACGAAAGCTTATGAAATTTTTAAGTAAAATTATTGTAAAAACTTCTTGTGTACTCCGGTAAAATTATATATAGAATGAGATTAGCTATCCCATTTTCAAGATATTAGTATTTTTGGTAGATTATTTGAGCGATAGTTAAGGAATTATTATTGAATTTAAATTTGATCAAACGCATGTCGTTTACGAGTAATCTCAAAGTTTTCATAGAGAGCTTTGACGTGTTATCGTTCTCTCGTGACAAGGATATTTCACAACGGTTTACCGCGCGAGAGTAAGATTTCGCGGCTGAATTTGACGAAAGAGAATCCATTAAACTTTGCACGAAGAGCTGAAATTTCAATCGACGCACAAGCCGCGAGAATTTCGATGAAGTTTTATGAAGAAACTTCGAGATTACCATCGAGATACGAGCAAATAATTAACACAGATATTTTATGAAGACTCGATTTTAAATATCGTTCTCAAACACTTTTTTGTTTAGTTTTATAGTATGAAAAAAATTTATTCATATACGAGAAGCGATTTTGTTAATGCTCACGATCGAGTGAACTTTTCTAATAAAAATTGCGGTGAGATGAAGAAAACCATGAAATATATAGATTTCGCGCAACTCATGATCGTAACCTTGTCTTTTTTACAGCTCTCTGTTTTTATATCGAACGATACCAGCTGTTTCACTCGTTCATTCTTTTCCATCGATGCCCTCGAACGCAATAAAAGTCTTTTTTCCCTCCCTTCCTCTCTCTCTCTCTCTCTCTATCTCTCTTTTTGTTGCTCCTTTTCGCTCTCTCGTTTCGCCTCTTTTTTGTTTCAATAATCCACCGAAACTTCAGGAATCCGCGCGATGAGTTACGACGATCGTGCAGAATTTATTCGTTATTCTCACTGATCCTTACTCACCGTTTTCTATCTTCATCGCTTCTGACTAAAATGTATTATATATTTCAATTTTTCTTAAAAAGTTATCTTTCACTATTCTTACATCGTAATTTTTTTATGCGTTCTATCAAAAAAATTTTGTCGACAATGACTCGACGGTGATTTTATCTTTGTTATTAATACGTTTTTTATCTTTTGATAATTTTGATATATTTTTATCTTAATTTTTTTCATTGAATAAAAAAAGTTATCATTTCCATGGATTTTTTTTTCTTAACTTTTCGTGATACTCAAGATATAATTGCCGATCGGTAAATTGGATGATTCTTAATGTTGTTGTGGAAAAGTTTTGGGAGCATGTGAAAATAACGATGGAAAGAATAATCGAGTTTCTGCGTCATCTGCGCTCGTGATGCCTGGCGCTGCTCTCTCGGAACAACGGGGAACTATTCGGCTCTTGTACGGAATATATTTGCGACCCAGATCGAGCGGGAACAACTCCCGGGAGCTTGAATTCGTTGCCGCAGCGCGAGAGACACGGTAACGGGACGAAAAACGGAGACGGAAGTTTCGACAAAAAGAGAAAACTCTCGGATGACTTGGGAGAAGAGCAAAAGACGGAGAGAGAAATTTTGTGGCCAGGGTGGAGCTCGCTCGCGAATCCGAACAATCAACGAAGCTTTTCAACTCATCTTCAACTCCGAACTGCTTCTCTCTTTCCTTCATCTCTATCGTCATCTCTTCACCTTTTTCTTCCTTACTTTCTTCGTTCTTTCTTATCTCGAAATTTCGCCAAAACAGGACAAAGATAATTCTCCTGGTAATTAAAATCGAGTATTTCCTGTCAGAAAATTACGAACGATGTCAAAAACTCCAAATTTTATCTTCATTATAAAATAAATGGCACTACGATCATTATTGAAAACAACTCTGAAAATATGTCTGTTGAATGTTCAAATATTGACAACGAATTTAAAAAGTTATTAGTTTTGACAATTTTCAAATTATCTGTAAATAGTTTGAAACCTTTGGATAGTAAAATATAGCGATCGATGAACAATGATCAGAAATTGGGAACATGTATAATCAGCAATAATATAGTTTTTCTTTGAGAGTAAGGAAAAAAGAATAGTTCTCTTAACTTATAATGGAGGTAGGAGCCGCCTCGAGAATTCGAGAGATTCGAACGGGGTCGAGTGTAGCTCCAATACCCAAGCTTGCCCCAGGTCCTCACCCTTTTTCTCTCCATTTTTCTCTTTCACACAAAACTGCAACAGAATAGTATAAAAAATAAAGGAGCATCAGCTACGTTTATTCCACTGAACTTTTTTTTACTAAAAATCTACTTCTTTATGAAGAAACCACAAACTAAACGTATATAAACAAAAAAGCAAAAAAACAATAAAATGTATATATTTAAAATCTGAATTTTAAAAAATTATGAAATGATTGAAGTATGAAAATATAAGTTTTATTTTTAACAATAATCAAAATTTATCAATAATCAAAATTAAATATAATTATATAGCAGAATTTAATTGAATTTTTCATACTTGTACTCGACTTACAAAGTATTATAATTTTTCTCCAAAAATAAACGTCAGATCATTTTTTATAAATAATTTTTTAAAAAGATAATCTAACATTGTGTGTTTTAAATAATTTTTCATGAACCATTTTGAAGTGACTGTAAGACCTTCTTAGACAGGAAAATCATTTAACTTTATTTTTAACATCTCAAAAACTAAATAAAAATCATTCTACAATTTTTTCAAAATTATAAATGTATAAATCTGACGTTTTAAAAAGAACTCCGGACCGGGATACAGCGTGTAATGGAGGATTTGATAAGTTGCTGCAAATCCAAGTCGTATTTTGCGGTTCCGTTAAACGTTTCAATATTTTGAACGAAGTGGTATGGAAGTAGACGCCACAAAGGAGAAGGACAAGTATAGAGACAAGTATAGATAAAGTACATCAAATATGGAGAAGAGAGAGAGAGAGAGAGAGAGAGAGAGAGAGAGAGAGAGAGAGAAGGCCGAAGACCAAGAAAGATAGAGCGATTTAATCAGTGAAATGGAAAAAGGGATGAAAATCCAAAAGAGACAGAATTTAATCCAACTCTGACGACTATTTTCATTGAAATGTGTACTTGATGCATTTCAATCGCAATCTCATCAATACCAGATCTGTAAACATTGAATTTGAAATGAACGAAAGTAAAATGGAAAATGTAGAGCGGTATGTCATGCGTCACTCCACTACACTCTGGACATGCGAAAGTAAAATAAATACTTAATAAATTTTATATGAACTATACATAGTATGTATCGAATAAAAATACTTTTGAAAAGTATTACGCAATAAAAATGAAAATCTTAAATGAATTTTTCAAATTTACATATTTATTCATTCTTAAATCATCAAGTGCATTCGTGCATTTATTCGAATACTTGCTTGAATTTGAACCAACTAAATTTTTAAAATTCTGAATTCATTGTTATCATATAACAACCGAGAAAAAAGACCTTATTCGATCGGAAATTTCCCGTAGACAACGAAATTGCTACTTATTCGGGGCACAATCCAAGAATTCATATTGAAAAATTCAAAAAACGATCAAAAAATTGGAATAAAAAGTCTACATAAACATTGTTCTGTTAAAATATAATATCTAGTAAAAATTTCAAGTCGATTCATCGTCTAGTTTCCGAGTTCGTGGACACAAACATACAGAAGCTAAATTTTTATATAACTAATTATATTATTATATATTTGTAAAATAAAGTATATTAGGATAGAATCCAAATATACTTTATTTTTTACACGCAAATGACAACTATTCTAATTATACAACTATACTAATTATAATTAGTATAGTTGTCATTTGTGTGTAAAATCTACCACTCTTTTTCTTCAGTGTAAGGTTAGGAAATATATCAATGCTTTCGCATAATACTATACATAACTCCATTTAAACATCATTTAATATGGCAATAGTTATAATGAAAAGGCCCTCAACCTTTCTTCTTTGTCGTACAGTTTTTAAAATGCTTCATGAATATTATAGACAGTTTATATAAAGGAACTTCTCGAATATAGTTTGACCTCAGAAAAATAAAATTTTCTTTTAGTTGACATTATTGATAGACATCCTTAATTTCATTGTCATTATCTCATTCATCGATGAATCTTATTCTGAATCAAACTCAGAGAAATATACATTTCTCTTTAAGTTGACATTATGGATAGACAGCCTTAATTTCATTGTCATTATCTTATTCACCGATAAATCTTATTCTGAATCAAACTCAAAAAAATACATTTCTCTTTTAATTTACATTATTGATAGACATCCTTAATTTCATTGTCATTATCTCATTCATCGATGAATCTTATTCTGAATCAAACTCAGAGAAATATACATTTCTCTTTTAGTTGACATTATTGATAGACATCCTTAATTTCATTGTCATTATCTCATTCACCGATGAATCTTATTCTGAATCAAACTCCGTACGAGACCGCACCGAGTCAAATGCTTTGTTACAGTGTGCCATCAGCATTGTAGAACGGTACAGCGGTATATAGGACTATAAGGGATGGATCGAAACGTGGGTCAGGGAGATGCAGTTGTTCGAGAGAAATCCTCATCCTACGTACATTGTTGCCCATAATTGTTCGCGCAGCTCCCGAATCCGAAACACGTACCAATTAAATTATTATCCAGTTTTCATTTCCACGTATCAGTAAATACAACGTCGCATGTATAGATTTTTATCACAGACTACAGAACATATGCATTTTTCTTCAAATTTTCTTTCGAACCAAGGTAGTTTCCCGGTACAATACTGTATTTTGCAGGAAAAACGTAAAAATAAAAAATGACGAACACAAGTGCAATTTCTATGTAAAATACAAATTTTTATCTCAATTTTTGTCATTTTAATCATTATTTACTTATTGTTTATTTATTCAGTTGCATACACTATAATTCACTTCTATTTTTTATATTCTTAATATTTTTCTCATTTATTTATACCAATTATTCAATTTGAATGACTGCAAAAAATAAAACCCACTGTAATATAAAACTAATTCAAGTGTTCCAAATTCTATCTGGGGAAAAGATGTAAAACTGCAATTGCTATAAAAAATTTCTGGTCATTCTACTTTATCTCGTTATAGGCAGCTTAGTAAAGGGTTTCTGCTTTTTATAACTGCATTGGAAGCATAAGAATTTTTGTAGCCTTCTTTTAAGTCCAGTCTAGACCAAAATTACCCCAATTATCGCATAATTGGAAAATGAATAGAGCACCCTTGAAAAATTGCACGGATGATCGGAATATCGAATATTCTCATGTGCCGAAATAAAGAATAGGCACGTTTCTCCGCAAGAGATGAAAAATTCATCCCTCGTTACGACTCAGAATACGAGAGTGAAGAAAAAAAAAATTCAACGTGAAAAATCAATAAACGAAAAAGCGAATGAATGTATCATCATTAAATCAAATTGAATAGAAATAAAATAATAACAATAATAATACACACAGATAAAAATATGAAATTGACTTTTGGGACTAAAAATAATAATATTCCTGTAAGAAATGTTCCTCTCCGTTTTCAATGGAATTTTACAGAGCTCGTGTGATCGAGAAGAAGGCTAGAATTGCGATTTATTACACTTGATCTTTTGTACACCCGATACACGAGAGTGGAAACTTTATGTCCCTTTTATCCTGTTTTTCATTCTTTTTCTCTCTCTCTTTTTTATCTGCCCATGCAATGTCTTTATCAAAAAACTTGAAGAGAAGATATCGAATAGATAAAAAGGAAATAAACGAGAGAAATGAATCACTCAAATGAACAGCATTTTTAAATGAAGAAATCAATTAAATGGATAGTTAGCAAGCCGTTAGTTTATATTATAATAAATGAATTAATTATGTACAATCAAGTGCTTAACTTGAAAAAAAGATCTCGTGGTACTTTTGTTTCTTTTAAAATGAATTTTTTTTGTTATTGCCACGTTGTTGTGTTGAATTCAAAAAATCGATGACAGATGTACGAAGTCGTTTCATATAGTACAAGACAACGTAGTGTGTTATTTTATAACCAAGCATATTTCAATAATGAGTTCCTTAATTGTGTCTTGAAATTTCTGTCTAGCATTTCGACAATTGATATCTTTCATGTCAATATCTATATAGTTTTCAGATTTTGTAAATGATTTTGGCATTTGAAATCAACTAGCAGAGTGCATCGCTTTATTTTATTTAATATCCATAAGAGTTTGGTATAATTGTGAAACATTATTTCTCTTTTGATTCAAAATTATTCATATAATGCACAAATAAATTTTATCAAATTTAACAAGATCTAAATTTTTAATAATATTAAATATATATATAATACATTGACAACTCTCATAATTCTGAATACCTACATAAAAATTAAGACTTTATTTCAGCGTTCTACATATAATTGCACTGAACAGCACGTTTGGAAAGCCGTAGAAAAAGTCTTCAACTTGACTCAAATAATATTCTTGAAAGAAACAAAAAAAAGCAGCATCTTGAAAATAGCAATATTCTCGGAAGAATGGGCGGTGGTGAAAAGCTCGTGAAGTTGCGCGCACATTATGAAGCACATACATTTCTCGCTCACTTCGGGAAGATTATTACGCGTCTCAATTTCGAGCACGCCGAGTACATCATAGAAAAAGCAGCCATTAATTTAGTCTCCTGTGGATTTATATATTCATATATATGAGGGTGAATACACACGCATGTATTTTCACGAGCGCGCGTAAATATGGAGAACATTTGGAACGCAAACCGCAAAGCGCCGATCCTTTGAACGCATTGACACACATCGCCCGGATATTCAAATATTCAAATTTAAACCCTATGAACTGAAATCCCATATTCATCAGGAAAATCATTCCCGAAAATATATTTCATTCAGAATTTACAATCGTCTAAGAAAACAAGTCAGAGAACATTATTGTCTCGTGTTAAACAAAATACTCCTCTTTATTATTAATACGAAAATAATTGAGTATATAAAATTTAACGTTATTCATGAAAAAAGTTCTTATATATTTTGTTTTATATCCATAAAAGTGTGTGAAATCAAACTCTTGAAGTTTTAGAAATAAAATGAATTATAAGAAGAGTCGTTTACGGGTATTATATTTTTTAAATTAATGTGTACGTAAATATATGTTTGTTTAAAAAATTTATCGAATTTTCTTCGCGTACGTGGACGTTTTTTTGTATACTATTTCGATAATTGCAGAGAGAGCAAGGGAGAGAGAGAGAGAGAGATTCTTGCATTATTGTCTCGTATAAAAAGATTGTGGAATGCGTTGAGGAGAGAGGGAGGTAAAAACGGAGATGTCGAAATAAGTTGAGGATTGAAGGGCAGTAATCGTAAAAGGGACATCTCGTTAAGCTCGGAATATCGCAGAATTTGGATAGAAAAAGAAGGCGAGAGCGAGAGAATAGGGAGAAGAATGCAGTGAAATTCTTACGAGCAGGCTCTTTTCGCGAAGGGAGAGCAGGAAACGTGCGACGGGGCCCGGGATCGTAAAGAATGTATCTCGTGTGCACGGCCCTCGGTAATAAAGAACGAGAGCATTATACGTATATATAACTATAATCGAGAACGTGCGCAAGCTTGCATTTCGCCTCCCTCGCCGGGAGGAAGCAGGCGCGACGGAGACACGACTTCATTCCGGTAAAGAAGGGAGTTACGCGTCCGCAAGTTCAGTCGGACGCGAAGAGGATCGAGAGCGTCAAGAGACGCAGACTCCGAGCTATCGATCCTGCACAGCACACGCGCGCGCCGCCCCGTGTACCAAAACTGAGACTAACCGCGCGACACGAGCAGAAATGGCCTCTCTCGCCTGAAACACTGAAGATATCGGAAGAAACAGAGTACGAAGGAAGAAATAAGGACGCTCTGCTTTTTGCATTTCTCTTTAACCCTTTGTTGTGCGTACACTATATTCTTCGATACACGGTGTGTACTCTGAGTCTTTCATAGGGAACAATCGAACTTTTTTAAAATCTGAAAAAATTCTGTGTACTACATGGCCCAAGAGTAGCCCATGTCAAACTTTTGAAGCCATCATTAATAAAAATTGATAAATTGTTTAAAAAAGTAAAAAAAACGGAATTTTTTTAAAAAATTCGTAGCTATACGGTATAAACGGATATTAGGAAAAACGGTTTTAGACTTTTGTAGCTTAGGCTATGAGTTTTCAAAAAAATATATGGTCTTTGGTGTGGACTTCAAAAAGTTGTATTATTGTAAGCTCCTGAAAGTGGGGAATATTTTAATGAACAAATAACGAACTTATTAAATAAATGAAATATACAAAACAGTTATATTTTTAAGATTTGAATCTATACAAAATAACCAAAAAATTATCAAATTTAGAATTTTTAGGCGAGGTAGCCGAAGGCCACCCTTTATTCATAAGTGAGGAATTTAAGTTTGAAATTTTGACCGTTCCTTCAAAAACCCAGTGTACACACGGAGGGTTAATTATTAAAAAACAAAATATATTTGTACATCAATCATTGCTAAGAAAAATCAAATATTATTTTAATAAAAATTAAAAAGTGATGTGGCAAGTTTGAAAATGATTCGATGAATGATTATAAATCATTTTAACATTGAATATAAACAACAAATGCTTGCGTCATTGTCAAATTCATTTTTTCATATGCGTTTGATATATATGGCAGTGTTAGGAAATTGAAAATTCATAAACTCTCCGTGTTTAATTGTTTAAACAATGCCAGATGGCAAATTTATTTGAAGAGTGCACTCAAACTTTTAATGAATATTGCTACTAACATAAAAAATTTAAACATGATAGCAAAGTTAATAACATCAGTTTTCTCATAAAATTGCACAAACTCGTTTAACTAATAAAAGAAATTAGGAGGCAAATGGTTATGAGATCAATATAATGGAAGAAAAGAAATAAAAATATTTTTTATACGAAATGAAGAAAGAAGTGAAAAAATCATCAATTTCAATTACTTTCTTCTCAAAAAATAAAAAAATGAGATGAAGTTGACAAAATATTAAAATTTTAATTTTTTTAGTATAAAAAATATTGAGACGGAAAAAAAATAACAGAGTAGATGAAAAACTGCAGAAAAGAGTCAAACATGAAATATGACAGTTTTCAAGAAAAAAATAAAGTATACATGAAGAAGGAAAAACAATTGGAAAAATAGACAAAGGTGAAGAAAAAAGGCGATGAAGAGAAAGAGGCACTTCGCGTGTGCCTTTTTTTGCCTTTCACGTTTTAATCCAGCTGATCTCTTCATCCCCATCTTGACTCGAGAGTTTCAGTTGTTGAGTCTCTGGATCATCGATGAATCCTTCACGGAATCGAAAAGAGTGAAAAGACACTCTTTCTACTACGTTAAAAAAAAGTGTAAAAAAAGTTATTCAATTTGTATGTAGATGAAATACACAGGCTATAGAAATTTCAAGTAAATTTCACGTTCACCTTTCATATTTCAAACTTTTTTTCGATACACTCTCCGTTCGATGCTTTGCCAACGAAATTAAATTGCAACTTAAACTCGATTACGCTCGTCCTGCTGTCGAGCAATAGAATGTTTTGAATGGATTTGCAGGCTGTTCGCACATAAATTGAAAAAGTTTCGCTCTGCTCCGTGCGAACGTATAACGTTTCAATAAAACGACCTATCAAATTAAGAAATTGAAAAGGCCTCCATTATGAATTTCCTTCTGTCGATCAAGTCCGCTGACAGCGCTAACATTTTGTGAAAGGGAAAAAGTAGCGGTTAAAAAATCTATTTCTTTGCATTTCGCCCGAGTGAAAAAAGTATAAAAGCTGGGAGGAGGAAAAATTGAAAAGAAGATTGAAGTAGAGATTTAAATGGAAAATAAGGATAAAATCGCGACGTTCCTTATTCGCTTTTCGAAAGCGTCTCTGCATTATTCAAATCTTTAAGCGAAAGAAAATAAGTTATACGTTTCTCGGCACGTGCTTCAGTTCCCCTCGACGCGCATTCTCGTCTTACTGAGGAAAAAGAACAAGCGAGAATTGTCGATGAAAATGAGAAGTAGAAAAAAAAAACAGGAGTGAAATCTGGAACGACTTTTTTCTTTGGGTATTTTCCTCGATGCTTCCTATTTCCTATTTATTCTTTTTTTAATATACAAGAGTGTAACTCAACGGAAGGACGAACACGAATCTCTGATCTCGACTTATCAGCCGATATCGAGATCAATAAGCTCGAAAGATGATGAAAAAAAGAAAGACGAACAGAGCCTGATTATCTTCACCATCTCTGTATACTTTTCTTCAATTCCTATATATACTATATATAATAATAATAATAATAATAATAATAATAATAATAATAACTTTTCCCTTAAACTTTTTCAATATATTTTCTTCCTCCCCTATCTTAACATTTACCTTTTTTATAATCTCGTATATCACGTATATATGTATTATATATCTCTTTAATTCTCGTTTGATTTGGACTTAGATCGATTTACAACATTCGTGCCAAAATGGAAGCCAACAGAGCATCCCCGAGCACTCACCATTTCTCATTCTTTTCTCTTTTCCCTCCAATTTTTCTTCAAACCATTAATCTCGCGTCCAAAGAAGAGATTTGACAAAAATTTTAACCCGGAAACAGAAATTTCATTACTGTGAAATTGATAATCGCCGAAAAAATATTCTGTTGTACACTGAGCGAAATCGCGACAGTAGATCTTTTACTGCAAAAAGTGACTAGGAGAATCTAGATACATTATACGCATACGTATTTAATTCTATAATAATCAGCACATGGCTTTCACTTTACAAATTGAGATATATTTAAAAATATGTAAACTGAGAGAAAAAAACGGAAGATTTTACTATACACAAGTGAGAACTATATATTAATTATTATAGAACTAATTATATTTTATTTAGATTGTATTCTATAAGTATACTTTATTTTATACGCTTAAAACTTTTACAGTTATAAAATAATCAGCATAGTTGTGACAACTATTTGACTATAGTAAAATCTACTATTGCGATTTTTCTTAACGTAGAAATATCTATATAAATATATTTAAAGTTCTATAATAATCTAGGTGTGTTGGAATCGATTCACTTTTTTTTTTTAAATTTAAATTTAACTTATTTAATCGAATACCACAGTATTATTAGGACATATTTCTGAGAATATTGAAATGAAGTTTTGGCTTAGATCTTGAGCAAAATAGAAAGAGAGAATAATGCGAGAGAGATAAAAGTGGTGCGCGGAAGCGGGCGAGAACAAATGTATCTCAGCCTTTGACACAGAGCGTTGCGGACGATTTATCTTTTTTTTTCTCTTCCTTTCGATCTCTCTATATCTCTCTTTTTGCACGAACCTCCGGTTCGGTCGACTCGGTCTTTCTCGGCTTTCGCGGATTTGTCGTATTCTGAAAGGGCTGTTGCGACGGGGAGACAACGAGAGGAGGACGAAAGCTGTCGCGTCCCGTCGACGACGACGTCGAGGCGTCGCGAGCTGCTCCCGAGTTTTCCACCACTTTCGAACAAGGATTATCGCTTTACAGGCCGTTTCACGAATGGCCAAACTTTCTTTGAAAATTTCTTTAAAAAACGTTCAATTATTTTGCTTTTAATATATTTTTTCATTAATTTTTTTTACAATTGCAAACATTTTATTAATTTTATATTATGTATATTCTTTGCCATTGATTTTAGTTAATACCGATAAATACATAAACTTCACTACACACTTTAAAAAATAAAATAAAATAAAAAGAGATGAAAAATAATAGTATAAAAGCCAGAAAAGAATAAATAAGCGAGCATTTTTCCAATGGTCGTTCAAAATTCCGTTTTTTAATACAACACAAATGTTGTTTTGAATTAAAAAACTTCAGAAAAATGTGAAATTTTCATAAAGACTCTATACAATACCAATCTTATTATTATTGCAATTCAACATGATATTTTTTATCGTCTAAATGTTAATCAAATTTTTGCACCACAATATAATGAAACAATATTCATATGTAATTCGTTAATTTTGTATATCCCTATACTGAACAACAGTGCCTTTCAACGGAGCTTCGAGAGAAGCTTTTCGCGTGTCTAACGGCCAAAAAAATCAAGAAACAAGTTTTCCATGGTGATAAAGTTCGAAACATGGATTTCCGTCTTCTTAACTCCCATTCGTTCCTTTTCCATTTCCCTGTATGCACCTTTTTCGTCATTCCCGTCTCTTTCTGTACCTTCGAATTTTTCTCTTTTTTCCCCACTTATTTATTTATAACATCTGTATCCTACAAAATAAGCTCGTCCTTTTTAAAATAGTTCTATACCTCTACAGTGACATCCTAAAGTTTTTATTTTTATCGTATATAATTTTCAAACTTAATATTATCAATAAAAGTTGTTACCATCAATCGATTCAAATATAAATATTTTAAATTCAAGATAATCTGTACTTGCTATATATGAAACAAAAAAATTTTTGTAATAGATATTACGATTTTTTTTAATAACGAAGAAAAGAGGTATGCAAAATTTGAAGCATATATTTCCATTTTTTATATGAGATTACGAAAAAATAGTATGTTTAAGAATAAATATTTCGATTTAATTAACTACATGGTGAAATCTTTGAAAATCATAACAAAGAAAATTTATAAAAATTTTCAACAAAAATCCTATAAGAGATTTTTCTATAGAAATTATTTTATGTGAGTATGAAACTTCCGCTCAAGAACGAACATAACAATTTTGATTACTTTAAAAAATAAACATTTTACTTCACATATATATTCTGTATAAAAATCCTCAATATTTTCAAACTGTTGTCACAGAGTATACGAAAAAAACATAGTTATTTTTCGTATAAAATTCTCGACGTGTACATTCTCTGATTTTTTCATGTTTTCCACTCTCGTTGCTTATTCTCGTTTTTTTTGTGTGTCTCTCGTTCGAAAGCCGGAGAACACACGCGACGCTCTTTCTATATTTTCCAGCAGCAGGAATCGTCGACTTGGAAAAACCTTCCTGTCGTTTCGTCGCTTCTTGCCTCTGCTCCCTCTGCCTTTTTTTCCTCTCGTGTGCATTTTTCTCCGAACATCTCTCGGGGGTAACTCGATCGTAAACATCGCAATAAATTAGGGTTTTATGGGAAAGGGATCAAAGGGAAAATAAAAATAATGATCAAAACTTCATTTTCTAATTAAAAAATAAAAATTCTATACGAAATTAGTGAAAAATTTAAGAAGTATTTAAAAAATGAGAAAATAACAAGGTGTAGTACGTTTTTGTTGTTGTTATTTTATAGTAACAATAATAATATTGCTTTTTTAAGGTAAATTTGAAAAACTAAATTTAAAAAAATTACAAAAGCTTCAAAAAGGTAAATCGAAAAAATAAATAAATAAAAATAAATAAATTTTTGAAAAGCTCTCGCCACGCTTATTCAATTATTTCTCGTTGCTTCCTTCATCTCTTTATCCTCTGGTGCACTTTTACACGGAAGTCTCTCTACGAGGTGATACCTTAAGAGCAGCGCAATAAATTATAGGATTTTATGGAGAAAAATAAAAATGATAACTAAAACGTTCAGAGACAAAGGAGAAAAAGACGGCGAGAATATTTATGAGATAATAACTATAAGCGGAAGAAAGTTTTTGCGGTCCAAGTCCCACGAGACCGTCTTCTCATGAAATTCTACATTGACAGGCGTGTCCGTGAAAAAATCGAATTTTTTTGTATCTTCTTTTCTCTCAGCTTTCCAAGATTTTGATAGCAAGAAAATTTCACTTTGCAATTCCCATTCTCGCGCTTTCTTTCGTTTTATTAATTTTTTGCGTCCCTGCTTTCATCCCGCTTTTTTATCTCTCCAAATCTTTCTTATTTTCATTTTTCTCAAAGTCATAATAAAAGACATAAAAGTCATTTTAAAAAAGTCAATAGTCATAAAAAAGACGTATACTTTTTATTATTTTTATAGTATTTCACTTTCGTTAATTTTTTTAATTCCCGATCTACCAATTGTTCCAATATTGATTAAATTCACAGAGATAAACAGAAAGAGGATTGATTAAAAAAAATTATGATCAATCAAAATGAATAAAACTTATTTCTTATTTTCTTCAATTTTTTTCATCGCGTACGTGAAGTACAAGGTGAAATATTTTCGACTAAATTTTTCTTTTGCAATCAGAAAAACTTTAAATATTAAATTAGTACGTCGTAAAAATTTATTTTCATCAGTCAAATTGACCACAGGGAAATTGTTTTTTCTCACGATTCAATTTTTATCTTTCTCAGCATTTAATATTTGTTTTGTCTATCATTATTATTATTATTATTTTCTCTCTTTGAAGTTGGCCCCTCGTTTAAATTCACGCGGAGTCACGACAGACAAGCTGACGCGATTAAGTTAATTGTTTTCGTCTCGTACACATATGTAACACGTCGCATGAGCGCGCGCGAGAATGAAACTGGGAATAAAACGAGGCTCGATTCTAAACGCTAGCCGCCCGTAGGCAATATACTCGTATGCTTTACTCGCGTTTTACATTCCGAGTGCCATCAGCGTAGACGAATTAGCCCGATGACTCTCTCGCGTCGCACGGACATAGCTCGTTGATTATATTATTAAATATTTCTAAAAAAATATACGTATTTTAACAAAATTTATGTAAAAAATTATTTCATCGATTAAAAAAAAATTTTAATATTATTTATATTGTTTATTACTTATTGTTAGTAATATGTATTTATTATTTTTGTAATAATATAATGTATAATAATATACTTTTCGTTTCATTATAAAGCAATTTTATTTTTTCAAATATTCATTAAGTGCAGGGAAGAGTTCCATATATGGCATTAAAACCTGGGGCTAAAGCCCTTTCTTCCTCTCTCCTTCAGTTTACGTCTCTATTAAACGAAATTCCGTATTAGGATTCATTGAGAAGGCGACGAGAAAGCGTTCCAACGAGTTTAAATGCCAAGAATTTGTTACCCTGCAAATGATGCCTTGAGTGGGAAACCATTGGCCAAAGTGCATCACGGACAAGTGACAGCGGCGATCAATTTTCATTCATTTTTGTCAATTAAGCAGACGATGTTCCGCCGCACGGGCTATTACATTTCTCAATAGATGCGTCCACTAAGAAAATATATTACATTGTTCGCATTTTGAAGATTTTTCTTTTTAAGGCAAAAATCGTAGAACACTGTATTCAAAAGTTTAACCAGACGTGTGTAAACTGATTGTAACATCATTATTAAAAAATTTTATGTATGCAAAATTTAAAGAAGCTTTATTATGGAGTAATAGAAATATTATAATACTTGGAAATGAAACTCTTAACATGAACTCTTATATGGAATTTTAAGAAATATAACATTTTTTTAAAAATCATTTTTAGTGGTGTAACAATATTTTATATAAATAGTAATTCGAACGCTTCACTGAAATTTGTCTTATTTAATTGTTTTAGCTATTAAAACTGTATATAAATTGTTAACAAATTGTTGCCGTTGATAGACTAGCTGAAATTTTTCGATTTGTTATTTAAAAAAGACAGTCTTTTTTCGAATTCAACGCCTGAAATTGCGTGGCCTATAAATCCTTAAAAGTAAAGCAGATAGTATAAAAATTGTCGAAATATGGAAAAGTATAAAATTCAATTGATGGTTTGGCAAGATCGATTCGTACGAGTCTATTTCCGGACGCATCTCTCTGTCACATCCTTTTGACCCAATCCTCGATCGTTTCCTTTCTCTTCCATTCCTCGGTTGGGTCAAATCTCTATATCTTCGATTACGAGACAGGGAGAGAAAACGAAATAGGTCTACACGTGGAGAATAAAAGAAAGTGGTAGGGGCTCTGTTGCGACTATTCTATACAAGAGTGCACTTTTCTTAAAACGTTTACGACAGTGCCACCTTGCAAGACTTCTACCATCGTATACACTATTAACAGGAATTTTGGGTCGCGAGTGTGCAAACGATAGACGGACGCCGATAACACTTTGCACACGGTGTCCCACTTATTTTCATCAAAAAATCAAAAAAACTCTTCAAATTTTTCCTTTCTATTTCAAAAGTTATATATTTTTGGTTTATTTGACGCAGCATTTAACTTAAAGTTTATAGTTAACTAACTTTTTTGATGATAAAAACATCAAAAAATTGTTTAATTGAATATTCTAAATAGATCATTTCAAAGGTTGTACTCTTTCCTTTATATATAAAGGAAAGTTTATAGTCCTTTACATAAAAGTCCTTTGTATATAAAGTCCTTTATACATAAAGGGAAGAGCACAACCGTTAAAATGATACTGATCAGAATTTATCCTATAAATAAAGTGAAATAAGTATCAAATTCAAAATTGTTTCGACAGATGTTTTTGAAATTAAGAAAAAATCGCTTTAAATTTTCATCGTTTCAGTGCTTTAGAAAATTACATCAAGTTTTAAATACTCCGCGCTTGTGCTAATTGAAATCGCAACTGCAGCAATTAAGGAATAAAAAAGAATATCCTTGCGTTCATTTCGGAATAATATTTAATTTCAATTGGTTTGAATTTTTATTAAATATATAACAAATGGCATCACGACTTGATGTCGCGCTCGCTGCGAATCGGTCGCATGAGACCGTGCAGTGTTCAGTTTACGATTCGACACGCTACACGTGTTCGGCAAATATGAGCCAGCGGTGCAGCAAAATAAACAAATGTGTTGGAACGCCCGGGCTTGTTTACTCAGCGTGTACGCGAATCGCAGCAACATCTTGCCGAGCCACGTGCAAACGCCCGTTGATCTTACAAATTAGACGCTGACAAACTTCCAGTGAAATTTCTCGTCGTCAGGAATTCACGAACCCGACGGAACTTTGGGAAAATCTGTCTCTAGCACTGCTGCGTTCAACCAACAATACTTGCAATAATATATTTTTATTTTTCACTGTGATCATTTTTATCATCGATTAAATTTTCTCATTTTTCGCAGAATTTTATTCAATGTCGGTGTAAATTGGAAATTTTGCGTCAACATAACTTCGATTTAAATGTCTATTTCTTATCGTCGTTATTCTGACTGCACACAGAGATGTTTTAATGAAAATATAACAACGCATTATCTGCATTGTCATATTTCCTTCGGGAAATGTGACTCGAGCAGTGTGCTGTTCGACCAACAACACTTGTAATAATATAATTTTATTTTTCACTGTGATCAGTTATCATCAATTTCATTTTTTCATTTTTCACAGAATTTTATTCAATGTCGGTGTAAATTGGAAATTTTGCATCAACATAACTTCGATTTAAATGTCTATTTCTTATCGTCGTTATTCTGACTGCACACAGAGATATTTTAATGAAAATGTAACAACGTATTATCTGCGTTGTTATATTTCCTTTGGGAAATGTGACTCGAGCAGTGCTGTTCGACCAACAACACTTGCAATAATATAATTTTATTTTTCACTGTGATTATTTTTATCACCAATTAAATTTTCTCATTTTTCGCAGAAATTTATTCAATGTCGGCATAAATTGGAAATTTTGCGTCAACAAAACTTGAATTTAAATGTCTATTTCTTATCGTCGTTATTCTGACCGCACACAGAGATGTTTTAATGAAAATGTAACAACGCATTATCTGCTACATCTACTACAATTGAAACGCAACATGCAAAGTGTTGCATTTCAATTGGACTCGACTATATCTATGTAATGACGCGCGCTAGATGTTTCCATGATAAGCATCTCATGCATTAGACGTTGAAAAAGTTGGTCGAAATGGTACCAGTTACTTTAGATGATATCGTTTGAAGGATATAGTTCTCGAAAAGATTAGGTTTTTTTAGAATAAATATTTCATTCGCTTTTGTGCGGATTTATCAAGCAATTTGAACAATCTTGAATGATTAACATCATTTGCATATTTAAAAATAAGAAAATTCAGTAAAACGCTTTCAAAGTTGTATAAATTTACAAACATTCACTAAAGTCCAATTAAAATGAAACTCGAATTTGCATGGTATCTCTTTGCCTTTTTGTTGCATTTTAATTGAACCTGATTTTATCAAACCCAATACCAAACCTGTATACTATACATGAGAAAAACTTGACAATTTTACTATTTGTTATTTATATATATGTACAAGCATAAGAATTTCTCATAAAAACGAATGTTAGATTCTCGAACATTCAAAGTCTTCTAGTCTTACTGACGGTTTGTCAATTATGACAAATGAGTATTTCTGGGCCGTGATATTATCAACAAAAAAGATCATTGAAAATAGAAGAATTTATATTTCAGAAACGTTCGATCTCGGTGAAATTTCAACACCATTTGCACTTCAATGATAGCTACCTCATAAATGTTTCCAGAGCTTCGTGTACGAAAAAATCACCGAATATTCGGCACCTTGAATGAAGAGTTGAAGATAAATGCGTGAATATGAAACAATTACGTAAAAGGTGGGAAAGAGAATAAAAAGGTGCATATACAATATAGGGGGTGTCACTAATGTGTGTGTAATGACCTAGATGGCGGTCGAGGGAGGTCGGGTACGGAGGGCGAGGTTCGAGGGGTTCTTAGCCGAGAAGTCCGTACTCGTTGGCGTCTCTCGTGCGGGATAGACTCGAGTGTCAGTGTGTCACTGAGCTCTCTTCAGCCGGATGGGGGATGAATTCCGGGGCAGAGCTTTTTCGTTCCGGGCTCGCCCTCTCTCCTTCTTTCTCTTTTTATTCTTTTATCTCTCGCTCTCTCTCTCTCTCTCGCGCTTTCTGTCGCTTTCCCACGCCCCACACCGTGACGTCACGGTGCCAGCCCGTGACGTAAAACTCGACGACGCTACGCAAGCGCCGACGAAGGGGCTCCCCGGCTCCCCTACTCCCAAAGAGAGGGGGCACACGGGGCAAAGGCAGAAAATGTAGGCTCAACCACGATCATCCCGCTGACCTACTTGTTCTTTTCCCCTGCAGGTCTTTCCCAGGTTTCCACACATGATATCTCTTTCTCGTCTCCTCCCTTCGCGCCTATCGTCCTCATTTTTTGCTCGTACAAAGATTATGGGAAAATTCGCTTTTTTTTCACATAAAATAACTGTTATGACAATTATATATCAAATAATTATTTCATAGTTTTGCTGAACAATCAATTTCAAATTATTAATCGCAACTGATTTCTGCTGAATTTATTTCAACGTTATTTAGGCGTTATTATATTTTCTTCCAGAATTCCGACTTTCCATTCTTTTTTACCATCACACTCGTTGCTGTACTATATTTTATTTATTTACTTATCTACTTATGCATTATTTGCAGGTCCTTTCCAGTTTTTATAAGACATATATGATTTCTTTCCCCTCGCTTTAGTTTTTTCATCCTTTCTCAATGTCCTGTTTAACTTTTTTTTACATCTCATTCTTTTTAATTTAATTGATGTAATTTTTCAATCTTTGACAACCATGCCTGATTTTTTAAAAGTTTTTTCAACAATATTCAGACGTTCTTATATTCACTGCCAACGTTTCAATCTTCTATCCATTTTTACTACTTTTTTAACAGTATTTTATTTTTATTATTATATCACTTCTTTTTATTTAGTTATTTATTGATAATTTTAGTTTTTTATATATCTATACTCTATTTCACACTATATACTATATTTTTTTTAGTTTTCTAGACTCTGGTTAAAAATATGTCGTTGTGAATACTTCTCGTTGTTATTTATGTATTCACTTTTACATCGTTCGTTCGTTCGTTGATCTTCTCGTAGTTTGCTTTATTTTTGATATTTTTTTTAAGGGTTTTTCGGCATTCAACTCCGAAATCCCTGTTTTTATTTCTCAGTGTTCTATCATCGTTTAGAAATACAATGCCGCGATGAAATTTCCCTAGACACACATATTTTTCTCCCTGCCCCGTTGCACCGGTGGATTTATCCCTCGTCGTGAATTTCCTATTTTATGGACTAGAGATTGTTACTCCGGATGAAAGATTTTTCTTCGCTGGATTATGCCCGAAGCTCTCATTTCGAAATAAAAAAAACAAGGTATATAAAGATTCTTTCGTTCAAAAAAAAAATAAATATATTGAACGTGTGTATAAATTTTTGAAGATTGTCAGCATCGCGACGAATCAGAATCGCTAAATATTTAAAATGGCATGAGGCCGGATATGAGAAATTCCTGCGCGAATTTGAAATTTTCGGAATCGAGTTTAGAAGGAAAATTGCATCGTCGATTTTCTTCATCGTGGCAGCTTGACTCGTGTCTCCATTCGTTCGTGTCACATTATTGTCGTCCCGCAGGCCAACCATTTCGCACGTACATACGTAAATATTCAGTGCCAAATCGTTCAAGCCTCATTTTTATTATATTGAATCTACAATTTTCATATTTATCTCTAGAAAGTAGAGCGGAGCGAATTTCCATCCGAAACACTTTTTTATCATTTTTAATTTTAACATTCATCAAATGAAAATTGATTAAAATTCACTAAATTCAGTTGATGTCGAAAAAAGATACGATGAAATTCATCCAACGTACACATTTCGTAAATTAAATCATATGACGCATTCGGCTAAAAAAATTATTCAATTTTATTCATTTTTAATTGTAAATAAATATATAAACAAATTAATTGTCCATAACCTGAAAAAAACGATTTTTACGTTTATCCGTATACTTTTACTGGAAAAAGTACATATCCATAAACATTCAATCTTGAATGAGAAAAAGACATTTTTATTCGACTCGGTTTCACATTCTTTATTATAACGCGACTGCGCGCCAGATGGAGCTTAGTATAGCGAGTGAGCAAAACATTCTCGCTCGAGCTGCAGCGCTGGATGGACGTTTCACAAGCATCCATCACTTTCCATTCAATAATTAATATTTTAAAAAAAAGGTATTGCTCGTAATAAATATATGTAACTCGTTAAGAAAATAAGAGCAGGGCATTAGATTTTTTTTTCTTACTATTTAGAATATAATAACTATAACACATAATTTATCATAATTTTACATGTGAAACTTAACGATTTTTATAATATATAGTAATGAATATTATTACAGAAAGATGGAACATTATTTTTTCATATAAAATTCTCTTTTTGTATTAAAAAATAAATTAAATTAATTGAGGTTCTTTCACGTCATTATAAAAATGTTGAAAGTTTGAAAATGCTCGCAAAACATTTTCAATTTGTTTTGTGCTATGAAGACAGAATAGAGCCTTGGAGTAAAAGTACGTGACGAATCGTGCGAGAAAAGAGAATCTTATACCAAATACTTTTTCAACTCTCATGAGACGACACGACAAGAGAATGGAGAATCACGTATTTCCAGTTGAATTTTCCATCTTATACATGATTGCTTTTACGCCCTGCTCACTTTTTTCACTTTTCAAGATCAGAGCATTTCACTCGAGAACGTGTAAGTAATATATTCTAAAAGTATGAAAATTGTATTAATTTTTTGAATATCGCGTTCCAAAGTTCCAAATTTCAAAGTTAATTCAGATTTAGCATTGCTTTTTCATACAGGAAATTTCTACATACACCCTGAATATAAATTGATAAGTATGAGATTTTTGCCAATTTTTTAATTCCTTTGCAATTGTGTACATTTTTTTAAAATAGTAATTTTCAAATACGTTACACGATTAATTTTCTTATTCCATTATTTAAAAATCTTTTAACTGATTGAGAATTTATTCAAAATGCTAATGAATAATGTCTACCTGAGACACAAAAAATTAGCAACATATTTTGAAAAAAGACAGAGTTTGAATTTTAAGAATTAAATTTCAAAAATGTACATTTTGCTAAGATTCTATATTCTATATACATAACTTAATTTTTAAAAGAAAAACACTTTCGTTATTTTCCAGAACGTTTTTGCCAAACTTTCAACTATTGAAATATATACTTTTTTAATAGCGCAATATAAAAAAAAGAAATAATTTGTAACATTCAAATTCTTTGATTATCGAACGAGCTTTTTGTATTGATAAAAATATAAATATCAAATAATACAAAAAGAAAATAAAAATATTTGTTCAAAGGCGATAGTCGCGTGAAATTGCGTTGAATAAAAAATGTTAAAACAAAAGGAAGAGCGAAAGACACGATTCGAATTACGTTTCACGTAATTCGTCAATGAGTATTCAATATTATATTCACTGAACTACGATAATTCGCTCTTTCTTTTATTATTCGTTTTAACTCGCAAAACGTACGAGCTCCGGGAATTCGATATGGAATATGTTTATCCCCCAGTTTCGTATATCCCTCGAGAGAAGAAGCGCGGCGCAGGGTTCGTTCTGTCATTATTATTTCCATTGTTGTTATTATTCGGACTGGTTCAAAAACGCGGTCGCGACGAGCGTTGATTCATTTTTCCCGCGTGAGTGACGTTTCGGCTCGCTTTGACATTTCTATTCTTTTTCTTTTTTTTCCATTCCGCTAGCATTTTTCAGCAGCTCTAATTTTAGAATAAAATTTTTCAATTTTTATTCATTTTCAAAGGCTCTCATTCATGGAATGCGAAATTATAAAAAGAGAGAGAGAGAAAAGAATCGAATAATAAAAATGGTACATTGGGAAATAAAATAGTGTCGTGTGCAGCAAGAAAATGACGGAAGTAGAAGGATAGAGACAAAGTTGAAAATAATAAAAAAGAATGAAAGGGGTGAGAAATGTCGATAAAGAAAAAAGAGAGCTCAAAGTGAACCTTGCGCAGACTATTAATTGCGGTGGATACTCTCTCAGGGAAATGGAAGGATTGAAGACCGGAATAAATTGTATTGGCCATAGTCAAGAGATAAAACGATAGACAGGTGGAAAAAGAAATAGTGATAATGAAAAAGAATAAAATAAAATGTTACGATTGCACACTAGTATCTTGAATCCCATGAGGATCCAGACATACGTTTTTTTAACGATAATGGCTACAGCAGACAATTGACAGAGTCGTTCACGCTGGAGTTCTATGAATGTGCAAATTATGGATGTCTATCAAAAATGTCAATTAAAAGGGAAATGTTTTTCCGGAATCAAACGAATGAATAAGATTCTAGCTACAAAATCCGCATAAAAAAAACCTTGCTGACTTTTTAGCGAATATTGGCGATTGAAAACCCGTTTTTAAACACCGAGTTCAGTGTGCCTTTATATCCAAAAAGCAATTTTTTTTCATAAAGTGAACCTGTACAAGTGATTGGATTTTTTCCGTAAAAAAATTATTGACGCACAGTTTTTTTCCATGCACTTTTGTTATATTTTATTACTACATGAAAGAAAAAAATTGATGAATATTATTAAACAGAATACACTTAATTATTATTATAGAACAAAATATATTTTATTTACATAGTGAAAACATTGATTTTTAACCCCATAAAATCAGTAAGTAACACCGCTCAACATTTTTTACCAAATACACCGGTGCTATTATTTCACACGATTTCCCTTTACCACTCACACAATTTGCTTAACACTGTGAAATTTTTTATAGTGTATTCACTATATTATTTAAATTAGTAACAGCATGAAATATGAATAACAATGTATTAATATATAAATTTACATAATCAATAAATATAACTCATAAGTTCACAATAATAACAAAATTCTCTGTGTACGAGTGCGAATAAAAAAGTCAATAATGATTTTTGTGTATGGATAAAGGGATAAGCGTGAAAAAACTGGAAACCATCGGTCCCGCATGGCCCAGATTTTTCAAAGATGCGGAAGGGGAAGGACAAAGTTTAAATTGTCAAAGTCGTGGCAGCCGGCGCAAAGCATCGCCAAATTTTCAGCATTTATCTCTTTCCCTCTCGCTCGCTCTTTCTTTCGTCGTCACATCGTTCTTTGAAAGAGGACAGGCCTTTGTTCGGTCTCTGCGATCGGACACCTTCGAGGCCAAAACTTCTCTTCGTTTTTTTTTAAATTCACCACCAGAGAAAAAAAGATTATCACGAGCGCTAGCAGAAATGCATACTTTTCAAACAAAAGGGCAAGCTTAGCGTATTTAATATAAAGCTTATTTTCTATATAGTATCTCAAAACTATATATAAATAATCTTTTTTCATAATTTTATTATTTTTTGTTCTCTAATCCGCACATTTTATGAAAGCACAATTCTGTTATTTTTTTAATTGCGATAATCTTGTTAGTTTTTTTAATGAATAAAATTGTTGAGTTCCATGTACTCGTGAAAATATTAAGGAAGAAAAACATATTTCGTTCTATTGTAAAAATAAATAGATAAATAAATTTTTCGCACTGTAGAAATGAATCTAAAAATATGTGTGCTTTTCACTTTAATATTCAACCAATCGCAGAATGGCCCGCGCCGATGCCTGAAATTATTTCACGTGGAAATAACGACCACAATTACTATGAATACATAATAATAATAATGGCAATGGCGATATGAAGAATATAAGGGGAGAATCAGAGCTAGAATTGCATACGTTGATTTATTCATTACCTCGAGGTAACGTTGACGCGCCTGCGAGGGCAAAATTTCTCTCGCTCGCTGTGTTTAACTTCCATAACAAAACAAGTATATAGTACTGCACACAATATTACTTAGCCATCTTTTTTGGAAATACATATTGTTCCACCAAATAACAGACAAATTATTCTCCATGGTCCCTTTTTATTAGCAATTCAAATGTAAAGTTAATAAAAAATAGTAAGAATAATAACAATTTTAATATAAATCAACAAATATTTATCGTTATAATTCTTTTAAAATAATAATCTAAACTGTTACCGAAATGTATGTGTAAACTTTAAGCATATCTTTCTATAGTATACACAATAAATAATATTTACGTATTTGTAATAAATGTATACTGTACGTAAGAGCCCAAAATTTGAAGT
The DNA here is from genome assembly GCA_030522545.1 of Cremastinae sp. A BG-2022a. Classification (NCBI taxonomy): domain Eukaryota; kingdom Metazoa; phylum Arthropoda; class Insecta; order Hymenoptera; family Ichneumonidae; species Cremastinae sp. A BG-2022a. Next base: position 17,260 of record JAPYYW010000336.1, on the reverse strand, counting down.
ATAATGGAACTCACATTGAGGATATTGAAAAGACGAGCGTACATGCAATTGATATATGTATATAAATATCGAAAAAAACTGGATTGTTAAATTTGAAAGCTTGAAATTTGAAGGAAAACACAGCTCACATTGGGAACTGTCGGCCAGCAGATACACCAAATGAACGATTAATTTGCCTCGATTGTTGAGCCTCGTTATACATATATAAACATACCATCCGTGTATATGCCTTTCTCATTACGTTTGCAACAAACTATATAGACTTGACAATCAAGCTAGTACGTGATATCGCATACCGGAGAGCTTGTTGCTCGCCTGTCGAGATAATACGATAAATACACTCCGATCGATCTTTCGTCCCGCATAATATACACGAATATGGTAAATACGAATTTATTGCTTATCTTGTTTGATTAAACGAAGGTCCAGTCACGACTCGATTCATTGTTACTTTTCTTACCACCATTATTTTTTTCTCTACACTGAGAAAAAATGTTGATTGAATCTACTAAAATTTTGTTGATTCAATAAATATTGGTTGAATTAACTGAAATTTTGTTGATTCAACAAAATTTTAGTAGATTCAATCAACATTTTTTCTCAGTGTGGTATACGTATAATTTTTTTACCACGGTTGTACCGTGTTTAAAAAGATTTTCTACATATAGAATTTCTTAAAAAATTTGCACAGTTTTTTTTTAACATGATAACTCTAAAATCGTCATAGTGACTTATTATTTTAAAAATTTGACACCAGTATTTTTTCGTACACTTGAAATCAATAAGATTTCAAAAATTCAGCTATTTCATCATTTTTCGAATTCACCTTAAACGATGAATCGGACTATATTTTGATGATCGAATTACCTTAAGCGACAAGTTTTTGTTCAAAATTAGCATTTATTTCCACTTCACGAACTTTCGACCTAAAATGGTTAATATTCTGCTCAAAGTGTTTCAACTCTCGCGCCAGCTTGGCTGAAAGCAAGCCTCTTTGACCTCCGCAATAGTGGGCGAGGTCGAAAAACACTTGGGGAAAAGGTTGGAGGCGGAAAACCGTGAATATCCGTATAGAGCAAGCGAAGTGTGAACTGTTCTCTCTTCGATCAAAAAATAAAATGTAAATAATGCTCGAACTAAAATATATTTCAAAGGTTGTCGCGCAAGTGCTCGTTTCATTCAGATATACGAAATAAACCATTTTTTTCGTCGATCCATGAATTAAACCACTCGTCTCTGTATAACCGCTCGAGAACGGAAAAAATTGATCCATTTGTCATGCTCGCTCGAGAATTTTTCAACCGCGCTCTGGCACGGCGTACATTATTTTCAGGAGCTTGATGCCATTCAAGGCGCATTTGCGTCGCGTGTAAGAAAAATCGAGGATGGAACAAATTTATTCAGGAAGAGTCGAAATAAAACAGAGAAAGGAAAAATGGGCGAGAGGGGACAGGGCGGAGGGGGGAGACGCGAGAGAAGAGAGAATAAAAGAGGACGAAAATGAAGCGAAGGACAATAAAAAGGGGTCGAGAAGGAAGCGAGAAAGTGCGATGAATAGGATGAGGATATTGGAAGAGAGGAGAGCAAGACGATAAAAAAAAAGGTCGAATCGGTGGGGTGACAAATAAACGGGCGGGGGATATGCGAGAGCAGCGACGAGAAGTCGGACACAGCGAGGAGAGGAATACGTGAGAGTCAGGACACATCAGGGAGAGCAGATAGGACGAAAGGAAAAACAAAAGGAGTTGCGAGTGGTGCCCGGAGAAAAAGAGAGAGGGAGACTGGAAAACAAAGTGGCGAGGGGGATGAAGAGAATGAAAAACGCGACGAATAATAAGGTCGGATTGAATGAAAAGGATAAGACAATGAGTTTAGAGGTGGACAATAAGGTCAAAAAGAACAAGAGCTAAAAATAAGTAAAAGTAAGATAAAGTAGAACGGGCGTGAAAGATATAAAATAACATGAAAATGCGCGTAAAAATGTATAGCAAAGAAAAATGGAGAGGTCTCTGAAAGCAAACGATATGCGTCCAACAAATCAATAAATAGAAAACTTTTAATAATGAAAGTTTTAACATAATTCGATGATGGGCATATGTTCAGACGTTTAAGTTATAAGTTCTACGTGCAACGTAAGGACAAATTTATCAACTGAAATTTATTCCCAGATAATTCGTTGAATTAAACTTATATAAGACATACCAAACAATTTTTCATCATTAAGAAGTAATATTTTGATTTCGAGAAAGTGAATAATTATATTAAATATTCGGCATAAGTTTACTAACGTATTAATCTTAACGTACATCAAATTTCATCGTAAAATCACGTATATCCGATAATCATTTGACCACCCTAAACAGAATCAAGAACAGACCAATGTGTTAAAAAAACGACAAAGACATTTAAAAAGTTCCTGAACAAAAAAGAGAACTGTATAAACTGACAAAAAATTGAAGTTGAGACCGAACGAAGAAATCTGTAAAATAACTGACTTCACGAACTGCAATAAACATGAGAATGATGGGGTCAAAAAAGAAAATATACATAGAAAAAAAAAGATAATAGGAGAAGAAGTCATTAGAAAGTTTGAGAACAATAAAAGAGAGGATAACGAGGTCAAGGAGGGACAGTAAGGTGAAAAAGAACAAAAATTAAAAATACTTAAAATAAGATAAAATAGGATCAAGAAGTTGCAAAATGCAAAAATAAGTGCATTAAAAACCAACAAAATGCATATCAAAAAAGGACCAAAAAAATATGAAAAGCTTCAAAGAGAAAATAAGTTTGACAGGGACGAAAAAAATCATTAAAAAAATACTTCCACAAAGGAAAATGAGATCAACGGTGAGCAAAAAAATAAGATCAAAAAGGAGGAGGACGTCATGCAGTACACACTCAATTAACTATATAAAAAGCAATGAGGTCACGTCGAACAAAAAAGAATTTGGCCAATACAAAGATAAACTCCGTAAAAAGAAAAAAATGTGCGGAAATGTAAAAAAAAGTTTGAGTACAATGAAATGGGATGGGAAATAGTAAAAAATGAGTGAATATTTAAAAAAGTAAAAATAAAGATGATGATGCAAAAGCGCAACAAAATATTTTAAACAAAATGATAAGAAGATACAAAAGGAATAAACAGTCGTGAAAAAGGGTCGAAAAATGTCCAAGACATAGAAAAAAAATAAGGTAGGCATGGACGAACAAATCTCCGTAGAATAACTTCACGGAGGGCCGGGAAAACAAACACGGAAAAAATCAGGTCAAGAAAAGGACGAAGACGTCAAAACATACTCGAAAAGTTTTCAAAGGACGGCGAGGTCGTGCGGGGCTAAAAAATTAGGTCAATAAGGACGAACCCGATGAAAAGGGTAGAAAGGTCGATAAGGAGATACGAAAAAGTTTATAAGGGTTCGAATAAAGAGGCGGGGTACGTAGAGGGACGCAAAGTTTAATAAGATGAAAAAGGGGAGAATAAAGAGAGGATGATCGAGGCGAGCAGTCTGAAGTTCAAGAAGGGTGTATTTCAGGGACTGAGGGGAAGTGAAAAGGTTCGCGCATCGCTGCAACGCGTTAGGGCACACTCGCACTCGATTTTCCACACATGGCTACATATCTATACACGAGAAAAGCGAAACACACAGACTCGCACACCGATGATTCTCCGATAATGCTCGCTCAGGCTGTCTGGTCATTTCCACGCTCTCTTCTCCCCCCCCACCTCCTCCCCCTTTCTATATACCATAGCCCTCCCCCTCTTCTCATCTACCTTTTCCACCCCCCGGATGTGAAAATGATAGTCCACTTTCACAACTTTCTCAACCTTGTTATTTCTTCCGCTACATCTTTTACCTTACTTTTTCCCCTTCCTCATTTCTTTTTTCATCCTAATTTCAGCGTCCACTAAATATATATGTAGATTCTTTTGACCTTTGACCCCCGAGTTAGAATTTTAACAACGTAACGGAATTTCAAACTTAAAAAAAAACGAAATTTAAAAAATAAATAAGCATGTTTTTAAAAATAGTAATTTAAACGGAATAAGTTGAAAAGATAAATAAATGTTGAAGATACACCATGAGAGATTATTTTTTTACGATTCTTGCAAAAGCCATATCAGAACTGACGTGTATTTAAGAATTCTTTTTTTTTTGTTATCCTTGCTCAGAATGTTCAATTTTCGTGCACTGGGTTGCGTTCGAGAAGTTCTATTGTTGATTTCCAGATATTCTACCATACCGATTACTTCTCTCAGTATAGACCAGACAAATGGCACTTTTCCGTACTGTTTCCCATGAAAAAACAAGCTATCGGCTCAACGCTCATTCTTATATAACCTTATGAAAATAAAAGCAACTGTCAAGAAAACTAATTCAAAAATGTGTAAAATTTAAAAAATAAAAAATTTACAGTAGTCTTTATTTAGTTACTATATTGATTATATGAATGGCGCTACAAATAGTGCTAACCTTTTATTCGAATTGAATTGAACTGTCTGAAAAAGGTTAACAAAAAATATCGTGTTACTCGACCGTTGAATGTGATTCAGTAAAATCTCGAGTTTATGATATTCGATGAAGATTTTTTAAAGTAATTTTTTATAATTTAACTTACACTCGTTTTCGTAAACTGGTACCATAAACTTTAGGTTCATATCGCAATATCAAGATTATTGAAAAATCACCACTTTCCAACCGGGTGAAATAAATATCTATATTTTCCAACATACTCGGGTAAAGATTTGATCGTACACTTTTCATCGCTGTTTATCGAAAAATTGATTGAAGAGCTTTAATATTTTTCCACTAATTCAAGAAGAGATTAAAAGACTTATTTAACGTCGTGAACAATCCCATCTCGAAAAATTTTAATCACGAAGAACCAAATCTACAACTTGAAAGAAATTTAATTGAAAATACATGAATAATGTAGAAGAAAAAAAACTGTAATTAAAACTACAATAGCAAATTTTAAAAAAATTAACTGACATATTATTTTGCGTAATTCTTGTTACAGCTTGAACTCAATCCTATTTTTCGTCATGCCCTGAAAAAGTTTCAATAATTTATACTTTTTCACTGATTATCGAATAATTAATTGAAGAGTAAACTTTTTCCAGTAATTCGAGAAGAGATTGAAAGTAGAAGTACTTAAGTATTTAACGTAGTAATGAATTCCATGAAAAATTTGATACTCGAATATCGAATGCAAAACTAAAAAACATTTTTTTAAACTGTTTTAAAGAAGACAATGAAAAAAATATCTAAAATACTTTGAGAGATTGCATGATTTCAGAGAAATAGTTCTCGCAAATGCCTGAACTGATCCATACATGAATCCACACTTTTTCCAACTTTTCATCACGCCCTGGAAAATCGATTTTACGCTTTTTATCGCTGATTATCAAAAAATTAATGGAAGAGTGTCTTACAAACTTTTCGCAGTTATCCAAGAAGGGATTGAAACATTTATATTTAACGACGTGAACGATTCCGTCTCGAAGCAGAGGGAGATAACACGGTCGTAAACAAGAAAAATAAAGTACAAGTTCGTCGCATACATATAATCGCAAAATATGTATGCTTCGCTTTTATACATATTACGAAAGCGATATAGAAAAGAGTGAAAAATAGAGATAAAGGGAGGAAGAGAGAGGTAAAAAAATAGAGAGAAAGAGAGAGATAGAGAGATGACCGGCAGCGCCGTACAGACTTCAGCATCCCTCCCTGGAGCCGTAGAAACTCCTCCGAAGTGAGAGGAAAAAGAGGCTCCGAGGGAGAGAGAGAGGAGCGCTCGTGTCCCGGGAAAACGGCGCAAGCGCGGGATAAGGGTGGAAAAGCGAGCGGGCAGCTCACTACGCCCGGGAACGTTACGGGTCGTGGGACGCCGAAACGGGATCTGTGCGTCGCCAGATTAAAATTGGCAAAAACGAGATTAAATAACTCAATCGAGGTATACCGACTCGAGAGACGAAGCGGCAATCTCGACGTGCCTCTCGTCGTTCCTCCGATCCACGGGAAAAAAATAGTCCCAAATACGCCGAGAAACGAACGATATTTTCGCGATTTTTTTCGCCCCCCTCGAACCTGGACTAATCTATCGCGTCCTCTCAATCACGCGTAACTCACACGTGTACGTAAGTGCATTCCAAGCCCGATTCGCGCTTGAAATATTTTTCGAAATCGTGCTGTGATTGATAAATTTGAAAAAAAATCTGTCTCGACTCTCGTCTCGTTCTCAAGAATTCGTGGAAATTTTTTAAATACTACTCTCTCGTTCCTTTCAAATTCAATAAACAATTTCAACGAATCATAATCGACATTATCAGGAGAAAAAAAACAGGGAGGGAAGAGTTCGAGAGAGAACGAGCGAGTGAAGAGAAATTTTTTTTAAGTTAAACAAACACATAAATAAATGAGAAATTAATTTTAAAAATTGATAAGCGTCTCCAAAGTCGCGTGTCTTGTTGTGTGTATGTCTGGGTGCATGGATTCTTGTATATACTGCTACACACAGGAATACACCACGCGCGAGTGTCAAGGGGTGTTTACCGGAAACGTGGTGCGCGCGACTGATAAGAAGCGAGAACTCATTCATTGCTCTCTGTGCTTTCTAAGACTCCTCCGAAAATTCCTCTTAAACATTTTTTCCAACAAAAAATCCCCTCCCGTAATACGCGTACAAAAACAAATCCGCTCTTCCTATCCCAACAAAGTATTTTTTCATGAAAATAAATTTTCCAATGTTTTTTTTTTGCGCGATAAAAAACAAAGTTTTAACTAATAAATTTGTGTCATATTTTTTCGCATATTTATAGCTCTCAATTAATTTCCAACATTTTCAACGAATTTCTCCTTCCAATTGTTTATTTAAAAAAATCATTTTTATTAAATTTAGTATAGTTATTGAATGATATTTTTTTATTGTAATTTTAACGTTGTCGTTAAATTTTTTATTGTTTTGCGACCTGTCAATTTAGCTCGGTCTTTTCGGGATTCCGATAGCCGGCACTGGTGCCTCCGCGTTATCGACCACGCCGTTTTAAGGGTCCAGACAAACACGCGAGCGAGGCTACGGCACTGATGCTGCGAGCACGGTTTTCCTCTCGTCGTTCGTGAAAACACGAAAACAAAAAAATAAGAAGGAAAGAGAAACGTGCTAGCGTTTCGTTTTCTTCTTTACGTTTATTCTTTTATTGAATTAGACCTATTCGAGTGTGTGTGTGTGTGTGTGTGAATGTGTGCGTGCTTGTTAGTGTGCGTCCGTGTAAATATCAAAGCTAAAAAAGTAATAATCAATATAATAAAGATAGATTTAAAAAATGGTAAAAGTGCTCACCAAGAGTGGTTCAGGTATGGAGAAAATTCGCTTAAAGTGCTAAAATTTTTTCGGGGACGAGCCCCTGTGAGTGCCAAAAAATATATATCGTACGAGATCATTGCATTGAATCGAGGACAAGGTAAAGACGAAATGAACTCTTCGCACTAAGCATTGTGAATAAAAGTTTAAACAAAGAACAGTAAATAATAAATAGTAATACAAGGACGTGTTTTGAAAGGGGCGTAACCAAAGATCAACACGAGAAATCCAATAAACGATAAGGAAGGCAAATAAAGGTGACATCACTGATATCGTCATGAGCGAAGGAACCCTGAAATCTAAAAGTGGTATGCACTTAAAAATTCTACTTATTATCTCATCTTTTAAATTATTTATTAGAAAATAATATTTCAAGATTCATCCAATTTTTACTCCCTATTACTTTTTCAGATAAAACTTTATTATTCATAACCATCATATTATACTTTTAAAAGTGAGCAAATTAAAAAGTTTCTTTCAAGGGGCACAAGTAAATACAAAATTAAAAAATGAAAGTGCTCTTTTCATTTTCTCACTGAGCCCGTTGAGAAAAAGTATTGTAAGCTTATACAAGACATACCGATTATTATTGAACAAAATATATTTTATTTAAATCGTGTTCCATTGCACCTTATTCTTAAATAATTAGCATACCTTTGCATTATGGTAAAATTTACTATCGTGATTTTTCTCAGCGCAAACATTTATGTTTCAACATTTAAAAAAATCGATTGAATTTTTATTTAACTTAATCGAAATTAACATAATAATAATAATAATTGCAAATTAGTTATTCAGATATTGCTTGTAAAGTTTCTATTCGATGAGAGACAAGATTTGTAGGAAAAAACCAGATAAATGAGAAGAAAGTTGTTCCGCGTTTTAGGAAAAGTTTCGAAGGAAAAAACTGACCCTTCCAAGATTACGTAGCCCTAACTCATATCGTATGACGTCTTGTTTGCACAAGAATGTGTACGTGTGGAGCAGGAACGTATAAATTGAAGCGTGTACGCGTGTCCTCGCGTCGAAGGCGAGCGAGAGCTCGGGGTCTTGTCCGACTGCGCGCTGAGCTCTACCACTATTTTTTGGTAGTCCACTGGCTCGTATTCTGGTGCCCAGCAGCCGATTTTCTCCTCCAACGCCCCCCTGGATATTGTCAGACACGTTTTACTGGGTCACCCTTGCAAGTCTCTCCTCGGGCTGTCCTGCTTCCTCCAAACTATTCCCCGGAGAGTCCGTCAAAATTATCCCCACTATTTTATTCGCATTTCGGTTATTGACGCGACGAGAATAAATCATCATCGGCGACAAACGTGATTTTTTTACGACTCCTACGTTATTAGGGATTTTATTTATAAACAAAAATCATTAATTTATTATCTAACGAATAAACGAATAACTGTAAAGTGTTGGTTAAATATGTTCGAAAACTACAATCAAAGTTGCACGTTGAATATTTTATTAAAATAATCCCACAATCTCTTTCCTTCATGATTTCTCTGTTATGGGGGATTTTATTTATAACTGACTATTTTATTATCGTAATAACTAAATGACAGAAAACTGTTAAATGTTCGAAAACTACAATCAAAATCATGCTTTGAATATTTTATGAAAATTATCCCCACAAATCTCTTTCCTTCATGATTTCTTTATTATTGGGGATTTTATTAATACCCAACTGTTTTATTATCGTATGAATAATCGAATAACAATCAATTATTGGTTAAATATTCGAAAAGTAAAATGGAAATCATTTGGTAAATATTTTATAAAAATTATTCCTAAAATTCCTTTATTTCTTCTCCATTTTTATATTAGAAATTTAATTTGTAGTCAACTATATTTTGTTACATGCACAACTAAATGACAAAAAATGTCGATTTAATATTTTAAAAATAAAATGAAAGTTATATCTTAAATATATTTTGTGGAAATTATCCTTATAATGAGTATTTTTTACGACTCCATTGCAATTGGAGATTGCATCAAAATAAAAATCATTACTTTACAATCTCATGAACAAATGACAAAAATAGTTTATTGAATGTTCTACAAATAAAATAAAAATCATAGTTCGAATATTTTGCTTTTATTTTATTTATTTTTCAAAACTTACTGCTTTAAGTAATTATTATTTGTTATTTAAACTAATTGTTCTAATTTTTCGACTGTTTTTCATTGATAATTACATTTTTTCTTCTATTTAGCTTTAACGAGTAAAAACATGCATTTAACACGAATTTTTTGCCACTTTTATTCCAGACAATTAAACGGGATTTAAGGGAGTGGCAAAGACGAGACGGAAAATTCTGCACCGTTTGTGTATACTTGTAGCGATTTTTTCTTTAACGAGATGATTCATTACGTCGAGAATTTTGAAACAAAGTATTTGTTTCATTGGTAACGAGGCGAGTCAAGCTCGCAAATGGAGAAAAATAAAAAAATATTCCAAGCCCTATATATAGCCGGAAACGCTTGGCCTTTCGCAAGTCTCGTTATGCGTTCATTTATAAGCTGATTTCAGCAAAAATCTCGTTTTATCGGATTTTTCTTTAGCTCCGAATGTTGTTTTTTACCCCCTGTTTATTTTTTTTAGAAATAAAAACTGCACTGTTGATATACCTTTTGTTTTCTTATTTAATTAATTCAATTTCATTTATTTAACTATTCAATATAAACTAAAAAAATTTTTTAGCAAATGTAAAGTAAAAGTAAAATGCAAAATGAAAATCGGACTGTTAATTAATCCAATGCCATTATTTGTTCATCTAAATGTTGACGCAAATAAACATTATTTTTGCAAAGAATATAATATAGTCGACTGTATAGTAGACTGTATTTATCATCAAAAATGTTTCTTAATACTTAGAGAATCATTTTCTACCAAATGTTCTCTCTCACTTGTTGCCCATCAATTCAATTGTATCTTTCCAACTGCCCATAGAATCGCGTGTTAATTTGTTTTCTAAATATCATTAAAACTATTCTGCATAAATTTTTTTTCTACCAAGTATATCTATGTATTACTAAAATTTCATTAACGTCTGACTCATGCGAGTATAAGAGTATCGTCAATGGAGAAACTTAAATAATAGTTGGGTTGCAATTAGGTAGAAAGAAAGGAAGTGCGAGGGAGAAAGAGACGTTCCATCTTAGTGCTCGAGAGCAATTCTGCGGCATCAGGCAGTCTTGGGTAAAGCTCGACGGAAATTCTCGTTTCGCTGACACGCGAGAGGAGTCCGATGCTAATATCAACTCAGTAGCATACTAAAATTCGCCCTGTTTACATTAAGGTGTTCCTCGACAAAACCGTTCTCTTGTTTCGTCCCGTTTTAATTAATGCTCGAACACAATTGCCCTTATTCTCCGTCATCAAGCTGTCAATACGAAACGTTTCTCTCCCGCCCCAAAAACCATAAAAAATAACTTTTCCAAAATTCTGACTAATGTACTCGCATAAACGTCACCCTTCAGCCATCAAGCTTTAAAAATTTATTGCATTACTTTTTCAACATATGCATAATCATTTATTTTTTTCAAAAATAATAAACGTGAGCGATTTTAAGTAGCTCCATTACCATTTGAAAATGATAAATATAGAGTCTATGAAATAATTGAAAATCATGAAACTTCTCGTTTTTTTTGGCATAATCATAAAAAATTGGAAATAGAGAAGGAAACATCAGGAATCGTAATAACAAATATATAATATTTATGAAGTAAAAATGCAGCAATAAATAACGAAATATATTGAATGAAATTATATGAAGACTCAATATTCTGGATGTTTATTATCGAAAGATTCAACCGTTAAGAAGTGGATACTTATTTCGCGTTTTACAGCTCACCGCGCTGGCTTCTTTTAATAATTCACGAAGGGAAAGAGCGAGGGTTCACAAAGCCTGCCGTGTAATATCCAGATGCGGAGGATTATCCGGAGGATGTATCGTTCTGAAATGTTAGCTCCGGAAACAACGAGTCGTCGCGAAATAAACTCGACGTTACGAAACTTTATCCTCTCAAAAAAATGTTTAACCACCGAAAAAAATTTAATTTGAAAAGCTCGTTTTAAAAAACGGCCATGCAGTTAATTTATTTATAAGACCGTCGGTCCTATCTTCATCTTATATGTACCATATGTATTTATTCTGTACGTGGCTCTTTCTCGTGAAAAAATCTTCTCGGTGTTCGAATTGAAAGTGACGTTAAAATTTTGATTAAAAATCATCAGACCCGGGGTTATGAGGGAAAAATGTAGAGCCAAAAATAAAAATCTTGCTCGTACGGTGTGTGTCCGGTCCTATCGAGTATATATATATACGTATGTACATTTTTTTGCTTTTATATCCTCTCGTGCCTTCGGCTACAACTTTCTCTCGTTCTCTCTTGACAGCTCTCAGTGGCGATTTTCAGAGTGTATATACGCTCTTCTTCCTGCTTCTTTCCCATCCCCCGTCTATTTTTTCTCGACGTCGCGGTCTCGGCACTCGCGGACCTCCTCGAAACGTGTGTCCAAGTGAAAATTAAAGCGCCGCATTATTAAAGCCCCGCTCCACATTCTTCTTCCTTTTATTTTCCCCTTTGCCTCTTCCTCTCGTACGCTTTTTCCTCTTTTTTTCGCCAGAAGCTGAGCAAAACACGCGGGCCGGATTTATTCGCGAGCTTTTCCGCGATAAAGAGAAAAATAGAGATAAAAGAGAGGGAGAGCGAAGAGAACTAGCGAAGACACCGCAGGGCCAGTCTCGACCACTCTTTTTCTCTTTGCCATAGATGTGGATACGACTAAACGCAGCGCACATACGCTGTTTTCACTTGTCAGACTCTCTGCACTTTTTTTGACAATTTTATTCACGTTGAGAATTCTTTCTACGACAATTAAAATATATTTTGTTTCAATTTTTTATAATAATCATTTTATAACGTTGTATGATTCTATATCATATAACACAGAATTTATAAATTTATTCGTGTATTTTCGACACGTCGCTGCATGTGTATTTATTATTTCGCTACATTTATTTATTTTTTCTTCATTTTAAATTGCGTCACTTTTTTAGAATTCTACTCATTTTCAGACTTTTTCCCCCATTGGAATATTTTATTTCATCTTATTTTATAAAGATAGATTTTTTTATCATGAGCAAAACTAATTTATTCATTCGTAAATTTATTTCCTTTTATTTTCATTCCTCTTCGAATTTATTAGGTATTTTTACCTTATAAGTATTTTATCATGCGTAGAAATAATTTATTCATTCGTGCATCATTTATTCACACGTTTATTTCGTTAATTTCATTATCGGTTTCCTTCTTGAGTCAATTCTGAGTGTAATGATTGATTGGTGAGAAAAAACCTGTCCATATTAACACAAAAATAATTTGAACCTGTCCAACAGAATAATCGTGAAATTGCGTTATATCCACAAAACGTCACATTCTGTCTCCTCGTTTATCTAAAACCTGTCAATGTTCGCTTATTTTTAGAGAATAATTTACTTGACATTCTCCAAACAGGACGACAAACCGGTAACCTGTTTTTTATAATATCTTCTCGAGCGCATCGAATCGGTCCTGGACACAACTTTTATCGACGGACGAAATTAAACGGACTTGACGTCGATGATTTTTTGATGCGTTCATTCCCGAATAGGGACCGAGACGCCAATACTTCGATTCTTCGCGTTATCAACAAGGACAAATATTTTCGGCTCACTTTTTAGTCACGCTTATTTCGTTTTATTCCATATATTTTTTATTTAGCTCCAAGCGTCCTATACAATTTATACTTTTATTTCTGTATTTTCGATATAAAAATTTTTGTTCTTAGCTCAATTTTTTTTCTTCTCAACGAAAATCATGGTAGCTGGCAATCATAGTTATTATAATATAGCGCATAATTGAATCGAGGGTAAGAGAGGGAGAAGGCAAACGAAAGAAGAGACTTTTAATAATCGTTAATCGAGTCGACCTCGATCCCTCGTTAAAAGGGGTGTCTAAGGGATGTAACTACCCTTCTTCTCTTTTTTCCTCTTTCCAATTACGCTCTTCATCCCCTCCTACTATACCGTCACTGAAAAAATAATATACCGAGCGTAAATAAAATATGATCGTGATCGCGTAAACGTGTACTTAACGACACATTTATCACTCGAGCAAAATTCATCGTAATTATCACCTCGACCCATAAATCTTCCACGAGCGGAACCCGGACGTGCTGGTCAAACGTGCTCTATTTTATCGTAAATACTATAGCCGGCTACTCCCTATCAAATGTATATAGAACCAAATTTCAACAGGTTTCATAATGTTTTAATATTTAAAAAACAATTAATTGAGTAATTAAGAAAATTTCAACGATCTGAGTTAAGGTGATTATTTATTGACGGTCAAATAAAAAATTTAATCTCAATGTTTCTCACGTATATACAGACTGATTTATGAGTTTAAGTTCATTAAAAGAACAAAAATTGACTAATGAACAACCTAATTCAGATTTACTTGCTATATAATTAACAAAATTTTGAGAAATGTTTACGACAAATTTTTTTGAGAAACTGCAAGCAAAGCTTTTTTTGATATTGTATTAAAACGTCACTGTTTTTGTAAATAATTTCTGAAAAACAAAAAAAAATATTTATGATGAATTTATAAGAAAATCTCAACTCCCGATAATAATCAAGTTCTCGCATGGCTATAAATTTTATTGTCAAATAAAGATGTTGACGAGAAATAAAAATAAGGAAGAAAGAATCCAAGGAGTCTCGGAAGTTTACTGAAATATCACTTGGGACAGTATTAACACGCCTCGGCATAAAACTCAGGAAATTAGATCATCCTGATAAAGGAAGCCGTTGAAATGAGACTTTTCTCTCGACACTTCTTATCCCTTTTTCTCCGTCTTTTTGCCCTCTTTGTCTCGTTCCTCGAGAGAAACGTCACTTCATGAAAGAAACGAATTTCCGGTAACATTGAGGAACTCCGGAGAGATTTCCACTCTCTTTGACACGTTCGCAACTGCCTGACGCATATCCTTCTCCACTTAGCATTCTCGTTAACTCAAATCCGGATTCCCGCCATATTTCACTTTATTTAACCATGCCAATTATTTTTCAACGTCCTTATTTTATTATTATATTCATTTTCTGTTGAAATATTTGACTGTGCATAAAATTCGTTGTTATTTCTTGTATCTTATGCATCTTTCTAACAGAAATTCCTTTCACGTTACAAATTACAAATCCAGATATATTCCGACATATTTCAATTTACTTAATCATGCCAACTATTTTCAACGTCGTTATTTTATTATTATTCATTTTATGCTGAAATATTTGACTGTGAATAAAATTCGTCATTTTATTTCTATATAGTATCTTGCGCTTGTATCTTTGTATCTTTCTGACAGAAATTCCGTCGGCGTCAATTAAATAAGTGAACGGTGAGCGCTTTTTTCGCTCTCGTTCCTTTCTCTTCGTTCGAACGTGCCCAAATCTGTGCTGAATTTTTTCGCCGAGGGTTGCATTATTATATCTGCGACCTTGCGACGTCGAGTGACGGGAGAAGGATTCGTGGGAAGGAGAGAAAAAGGGGACGGGAGAGAGAGAGAGAACAAAGAGTGTCTCGAGAGAGGACTGAGTCGAATATAGAATATATACTATAGTTTACAAGTAAATCTATATTTATACACGTATAGAAAAATTGATAAGTACACGTGGCGAGGCTACGAAAAGACACAAGAGATCTTCTCGTCACTCTTTTTTTTTCTTCCGCTGCGCTTCTTGTGAATTTCCTCTTTTCTCTCGTTCTTTCTCATTTCTCACTCGCAAATGTTCAATCTTACCATGATTTCCCACTTGCAACTCTCTTCCTACTCATCAGACCCTCAGGCGAATTCTTTCGACAGCTGAGAAAACAAATACAAAAATTATGACCCGAACCCACGCCTTTCATGATTTATATGTGTATAAGACATATTTATATAAATATACATAAGAATGAAATTAACTTTTGGAACGTTGTTCCTAAATATACGGAATAATTTCGTACCTTTAAAGTCATTTTATCAATTGTTATCAGTATAACTAAAATACAAGAAAAAAGAAGTTTTTATTTTTCTATGAATTTCGATTTTGTCAATTCTCGCTCATTTTGAAAGATATAAATATAATCTGTACTTAAAAATAAACTATTTTACATTTTTGTCATGCTTATAGAAATAGATGAAATAAATTTATTAACAATAGAAGATAAATTATGTAAAAAAATAAAATAGTAAAAAAGATCTAAGATAGAATCTTTACATTTAATTGATATATAGATACCTTATTACGAC
Organism: Cremastinae sp. A BG-2022a; assembly: GCA_030522545.1. Classification (NCBI taxonomy): domain Eukaryota; kingdom Metazoa; phylum Arthropoda; class Insecta; order Hymenoptera; family Ichneumonidae; species Cremastinae sp. A BG-2022a. The sequence continues at coordinate 1,563 of JAPYYW010000336.1, read as the reverse complement.
TTTTTTCTTCTTTATCGCCAATAACTCGATCGATCAGAAATAAAATTCAACCCTTCCGTTGCTTCCGGAAGTAATTTATTATTCGAATAAAGTCAGAGTGGAAATGACGTTTCTGGAATGATATTCCGCGGAGCCGGAATGAAATTGGTCAATAGAGACACGGGCGTATACTTCGAGAAGAAAGATGGATAGAGGAAGCGGAGAGAAAGAGGTGTTTGATTAACGAGTTCGAGCCCACAATTTGCTTGGATCTCTCTATATACTCGTTTTCGTCGCTCGCTTGGCATCCTCGGAGCATCCAGGAGCACTAATTACTTGAATCATGTTTGCCGAAGCTTCCATTACCTCAGCTTTTACTTCGCTTCCTCTGCTGCCCTTTGTCTCATCCCTTTGTACCCTTTCTCTATCTCTCTCATTTTTCTTTTTTACTTTAAATAGAGATATACATAAGAAAAGTCACAGATTCAAAAATTATATTTTCACAAGTAATTGGAAAAAAAGTTAAAAATTATATATACTCTGTAATTTGTAATTTGAATTGTTCTTAAGCAACATTAGATGTTTGTTAGAAAAAAAATGCTTGCTAATTTGGTAAAGTTTTTGGTAAAGGAATTTTATGTGATATTTGCCAAATAAATTAACACACTCTCTCATGGGATTTTATTATTTTCGTAATCGTGTAAATAATCATCAAAATAACAAAAAGACTTTTATAGAAAATTGATAAATAATTTTCTAAGTATTGAAAAATAATTTTACTAAATTTAATTATAGGCATTTAATTATGCATTTTTCATTTAAAAGTCTAAAATTGCACTTTTTGTCATTTCTGTTTATATAATTTTTTAAATAATAAAATTACGTTTACTATATATCCTTTTACTTTTAAAACTTTTTTAACGTGAAGGAAAAACTATATTATAATTTAATTATTCGCTTAAAAAGTCTCGCAACTCTACCCAAAAGCGATGCGTTTTTCCAAACTATTCAAACGTATCTTCATTCGAAATCAATTTAAAAAAATAAAATTTTTTTTTACCTGAAGTAAAAAAGTTGTGTCGATACTACGTATTTCAACTGTCATTCCTTTTATCTTTATCAATATTTTTCGGCGATTTATATATCTATTGCAAGTATCGTCGGTGAAATCGCACTCGTAAATTTGTAGAGCTGTCACGGGCAAGCGCCCATGTTTGGAGATCGTATCGCACGAGAGCCCAAACATGAAAATGTTCGAGAGCCATCGTTCCCTCGATTACGAGTGGTTTGGATAGGTAGTCAAGTGTTTCCAGTGCTCTCTTTCTCATCTTTAAAAACGTAATCATTAATTAATCCTATCCTATATTTCCTATTTACTACCCTATATTAAATTCCTATATTAAAAAAGACATGAGGCCTCTAATTGATTTATCGGAATAGGAGCGCATTATCCGCAGCGCAATAATTTTTGGCTAATCTCTACTCATTAAGGTGGTTGGTCTGTGACAGTCAAATCCAAAAGTTTCTCCCGTTTTGATAACGTTTTTCTGACGTTCACAGTGATTTTCGAGATTAAGTTTATTA